>CAIGRQ010110748.1:0-23085 GCA_903798375.1 Fraxinus sp. D2006-0159 | reverse complement strand
TATTAAATTATGTACAAATATCTTTGGCCTTAAATTATTAAAGAGGATAATTTATCTTATTTAAATTTTGTCCCCATTTCACGTGTGATGGTAAATTAGCTTTGATAATCTTCCAAATGGATTATTCTTATTGTATATAACTTTCTACATAATCTTTTACGGAATCGCATTTAAATTTTGTCCCCATTTCACGCTTGATGGTAAATTAGCTTTGATAATCTTCCAAATGAATTATTCTTGTTGCACATAATTTTCTACATAATCTTTTANCGGAATCGCATTTAAATTTTGTCCCCATTTCACGCTTGATGGTAAATTAGCTTTGATAATCTTCCAAATGAATTATTCTTGTTGCACATAATTTTCTACATAATCTTTTACAGAATTGCCATGGCGATTCTGTAAAAGATTATGTAGAAAATTATGTACATGTAGCTTTATCCCTTCCAAATATACTCATTGTGTTTGGGGCATTGCAGATCCGAAATGGTCTAGTGATTCCAAACTTTTCGAGAAATTTTGATAAGGAACACAATTTGTCTATCACCCTTTCTATGAGACAAATGAATTCGGTGTTTCTATTCATCAAAGCTCACGGTATTGAGAAATATATCTCTAGATAAGCCGTGATTTTCGCGGTTCTCTTAGATCGGCTTTTCCTAACTTTCTTCTCATATTTTGTGTTATCTTAATTTGTTACTTTAAATGATATTCTATTACACGAATTGTGTGACCTCTCCTTCGTGTGAATACTTTCGACACTACACGCTTCCAAGATAAAACTCTTACAATTCATATTCAACTCTCCTTCTACAAGCACGACCATAAGAAGAGAAAGAACGGGGTGTATTGACTTGCCAACCAAAAATGATAAGAGAAGATAGTACAAATGTATAATGTTTTTTTCAAATAGTGTCAAACAATCAAATATCCCCTCTTTTTTATAGTGTAAAAATTCAACTTCCATATTCATTTAATTAAATCATTCAAATATAGCCCTTTTTGGTACACATTAAGTTCTTGTTTGTCTACCATTTTTTCAACCTCTATTTGTTACAGTAAACAATATTCACGACATATTCACCCAATAAAATATTTAACACACAAACCAATAAAGTTACTTTAAATTTCAACCACATATTCTCCAAAAAACACTATTCATTACATCATTCTTGGTTCAATAATGGTAGACAAACAAGGCTAAATTTTCGTTATCATTCTTCTACTCATTTTCAACTACACATTCTTTTATAAAATAATATTTTTCATCACATCAATAACTTTTCCTTCTTTTTCAACCAGACATTCTCTATCAATTTACTATTTCAGAATACATTCTTTCAAAATAATTTGGCTCAAACACACCCATAACTTGCATTTTAAAATTTAATTTTTTTATTTTGTATTAAATCTGAAAATTAATACCAAAACTAACAATTAAAAGGTATTTTTTTTAAAAAAAATGTTACAAAGGAGAATCACCAACGTCCCGTGACATTGTTAATGGTAATTCTGCCACCTCTAACTTCCATTAACCGCACGGGCATCGACCCAAGAAGAATCCACTTTAGACTTATTGGATTTATGACATGTCTGATAAAGAAGATTACATAATACTGGACAATATTAAAGAAACGCAAATGATGTAATCCCATCCAATATTATTATATCAAACACGCACCTTTCTACGTAGTTGTGCATTTGCTCGACTAGGAACAGCGTTTAGGTCGGGATCGGGATGCTATGTTTTGTTGGATTGCGTCCATGGCTTCATCCTTTTTTGCATTGATTTTCTGTCACGGTTGAAAGAGGTTAAACGGAGCTGAGCAAAAGAACAACAGCTGTGGGAAGCATCCCAAGAGAAGATTTGGCTTTCAATTGCTAGAGCCAAACGGAGTGCAGAATTGGAAACCTAATAAACATCCCACATCATATGAGAAACCAAGATGAGTAACAAAACATGACTCTGTGTTGTCGCAAAAAGCGTGTCCGGCTAAGCCGAAGATAAAGTAAAAGTAGATATTCTTACATTTATTGATAAACACGATGAAAAAACGAGTTACTAAAATTTAAACTTAGATATATGTTTGACTAAGCACAAAAGAAATACTTTACGCATAAAATAAGTCGATTGGAATATTATACTCTTCAATTTTTTGCTTATTCCAATGAAAATATGACAAAATATTTGATTTGAGGTGCAGTGTCTAATCTAACATATTAAATATGCGCTAGCCAATTGAATATGCAATTAACTTCAAAATTTCCAAAAGCAAAATACGCAGATAGAAAGCGATAAAACTGTCTTTATTATTATAACCAACAATCCAACATGTCCTCTTATCATGAAATCTCTGCAAATCCAAGACCAAGGTTCTAGTTCTAGTGACCGACTGTAATGTGCATAAGAGGACTAAAATGAGCTTGTTAGCTAAGATAAATAATCAGAAAGAAAAACGACAAATCTGTAACGGTCAAATATGGTTCAATCTTCAAGGGAATTGGCTCGGGAGATGTGCCATTGCTACCATTGAGAACAATTTGAAGTCATAATCAAAAGTGTGTTCTTGAAATCTACAGTTCTACCTTTGCTGTCAGTTAACCTTCCATCTTCAAGAATTTGAAGAATCATATTGAAGACATCAGGATGAGCCTTTTCAATCTCATCAAAGAGTACAACTGTATAAGGTCTCCGTCTAACAGCCTCGGTTAGCTGTCCACCTTCAGTGTCACCAACATAACCTGGAGGGGAACCAATGAGCTTTGAAACAGTGCGTCTCTCCCCGAACTCACTCATATCAAGTCGGATCACGGCTTCTTCAGAACCAAAGTAGTAAGCAGCCAACGCTTTTGCGAGTTCTGATTTCCCAACACCAGTTGGACCAGAAAAGATGAAGCTTGCAATTGGCCGGTTAGGATTTTTGAGTCCGACACGGGCACGGCGGATTGCACGACTGATGGCTTTGACAGCTTCATCCTTCCCAATGACTCGAGTGTGAAGTATCTCCTCCATTTTGAGGACGCGGTCAGATTCATCAGTAGAAATCTTCTCAACAGGTATGCCTGTCCAAGAAGAAACTATGTGCTGAATGTCAACTTCCGTCACAACAGGACCTCCATCCCCTGCCTCGCTCTCTGCCTTGGCCATCTCTTTGTTTTTGTCTATGAGAGCAGATATCTGTTCCTTAAGATCCATTTCCCTGTCAAGTAACTCCCCAGCCTGTACATGAATTGGTCTGTCAAAATTTACTGGACAAAAGTGGGTGCTAAGTAGTACACTCAGCAAATAAGAAACTGGAGTTGACATCATTATTGAAATTTGCAAGGATATTTGGGACATGTTCGGTGCAAGGTATTAGAACATACTGCACTTGATAACACACAATAGTTTAACTTCCTCTTAAACCTATCCCATCCTGGTTAGTCCAGCCTACCAAATATGTCCTTACTATCCTAAAGCTTAACTTCATTGCACCATCAAAGAGGAGTAGAGTTATAAAATATTACTTACCTTCTTAAAATCTTGACTTCTGACAGCCTCTTTCTTCTCTTTTGTGATTTGTCTGAGCTCTTTCTCGAGCTCTCTTCTGGCTTCCTCCAGGAGCTGCAAAAGATAAAAGTGTCATTATAGAGTAAACTGAAAACGGAAAATTGCATTAGTACCCCCAAGTGTCCACACCTGTGCATGACGGAGTCGAACCCGGTAACCAGCTTCATCGATCAAGTCAATTGCTTTGTCGGGCAGAAAGCGATCACTGAAACATGAAATAATATTCAGAGAAGAGACTGGTGATCAGCAGTCCTGTCCAAACACCATAAAGTGGAGGGGGCAGTATTTGACAGTTCATAGGATCAGAAGACCATTAACATGTGCCAAAATGAGTAATATTCCTTGAAGATAAATTTTATGCGCCAATCTGTGACTAATACAAATTACATGTACTATAAACTGCTTACCTCATGTACTGGTGTGACAGCCGGGCTGCAGCAACTAAAGATTCATCAGTGTAACGAAGTTTATGATGAATTTCATACCGTTCTCGAATCCCTTTCAAGATCTGGATGGATTCATCCACTGTAGGTTCCTGGACCTTAACAGGCTGGAAACATCGCTCTAGTGCTGGGTCGTCCTTAATGTGCTTTCTGTACTCATCTAGCGTAGTAGCTCCAATACACTGCAAATGTTACATAACATTGTCCTACTGAGAAATGATTATGTTTACAAAACAAATCTGACCGCTAATAGAAGATGGGAAGAACTTATTTTGATTTTTGGCAGGATATTTTGAATGGTTATGATTATGACTCCACAAACTCTTATGCAAATATTTTTAGACAAGATTGAAATCTATCAATAAATTAAAACAGGGTGAGATATACCAGATATTCCCATTGAATCCAGCATCAGGTGAGGCTATCCTAAAATGCCTCAATGCCGATTGACTGAGGCTTCACCTTGATTTAGTAAGGCTTATGCCTAAAAAACCTAAGCGTCAAGTCAACTAAGGTGTTCCCAAGTTTGCCTAGCATTTTTTGAATATATAATTATGGCCTTAGCTTTTGAGTTACTACTTTATAACCTAAAATGTTTTACGAGTTCCTTTTTTTTTTCCCTTTATTTTTCGACCTACACAAAAGGAAAATTGTAAGGAGAATTCATTATTGCAATTGGATGATGATGGCAATGGAGTAGACGATTCCGTTAAAGATCATATTAATAGTCATGATATAAGAAATTCAACAGGAACACTTTGCTGGATATCAACATATATAGTAAAATATTTTTCATAACCAAAATGGAAAAAAGGGAATATGGACATTATGACAATAGCAGGTAAGGATTCTTATGAATTAATAGCTAATCCTATATAAATGAGAGCAATAATAACACGAAAAAAACTAAAGCAAGAAAAACACGTTATTTAAAGTGGATCATTCGCTGTGTCCACTCAATACCATTGCTTTTAGAAAAAATTACAATGTGTATTTAGTCGCATGCATCTCTATTTCTCTCTATTAAAATGAGTTATTAGAGGAAATATTAGAGCAACAGAATACAGCTTAAAGGACCCCTATGACATAAAAAAGTTCCACCCCGACTGCCCATTGACCTTACTATGATCACGGGGATAAATTATTGTATATTAGACTTCACAGATCCAACAAGGATCTATTCACCCAGAGTACCTAAATGTTGCCTGAATCACCTTACACGAAAATCAGTTGACACCAACTTAAACAACCTCTCTTAAATATGTTATCAGTTGACACCAATTACAATTATGTTCTTAAAGATCTAAGTTGGAGAGAAACAGATTATATTAATTAATAAGTTTCCTTGAGACTTTTATCAAAAGCATATAAATTCATTGTACCAACTAACTGGGAGGACAAAAAAGGAAGCAATATAAAGGAAGATGGCCTTCCAGACATCATTAAAAGAGCGAACGTGTTGTGTGTGTCATATTCAAACTTTTTACAGTGACAATTGAATGTGCCCAATTGCCGCATTTTATGATTTCATCTCAGCCTAAGTGCCTAACCTGCAGTTCACCCCGAGCTAGAGCAGGTTTCAAGATGTTAGCAGCATCCTTTGCCCCCTCTGCTGCTCCTGCACCAATCAATGTGTGCACCTCGTCAATAAAAAGTATAATATCATCTCTCTGTTTAATTTCTTCCATCAGCTTCTTCAACCTTTCTTCAAATTCACCACGATATTTTGTCCCAGCAACAAGAAGACCCATATCCAGGGTAATAACCTGAAATGAACCAAAGTGGAAGATTTATTATCTTTGAGAAAAAATTGAAAAATCAAATAGGTACTCAGCATTTTGGCATTACTGTAACAAGCCATCTTGAACTGAAACATGTCAAAAATAAGAACTATAAAGAACTAAAGGGGGAGGGAACACAGATTGATGTTTCAACATATGAAATAATATTGCTCGCGCATGCAAAAGCCCTTATTCTGAATTAAGATGAGAGAAAAACCCCAAAGAAAGAATTAGGTAGCCATAACTATATAGAAAGAGATAGTGTCTAACTTCTCTAAAAGTCTTATGGATTTACATACTACCAATTAACAACATTCAAACATTTTAAATATATGAGAAGTTGCCAAGTTTGACCCCTAAATGTACCTGTTAACGAGTTAAAACAGTTCTCTTCAAATCATTCAGGTATCACTTTACCTTTTTCCCCTGAATTGTCTCGGGGACATCGCCATTGGCAATTCTCAGAGCTAGACCTTCTGCAATAGCTTTTTTTCCAACACCAGGTTCTCCAATGAGACAGGCATTATTTTTTGTATGCCGCCTCAAAATTTGAGTAACTCGTTCAATTTGGTCTTGCCTTCCAATCACAGGATCGAGTTTACCCTTGAAAAACAAGAAAACCAGCTTTCATTAGGCCCCTATGAATGGAAATAATTTAATAAACACCATGAGAAATTGAAAATTACCTCTTCAGCTAGCTTGGTTAAATTGGTTCCATATTCCTCCAGCGTAGGCATCTTGTTTCCTGAGTTTCCCCCTCCAACATCAGCATCAACAGCCTCCACGCTGTCACCCACCATTCTAATAACCTATGTTCCAAATGGATCATATTGATGTCAGTCAGGGTATAAAAATCACAAAAAATTATTAGACAGCATAAAGAAGTGCTAATGCTTGCCTGTGCGTGAATATTACTTGGATCAGCACTTAAATTCTCAAGAACGTGGGCTGCCACACCTTCACCCTTACTAAGTAATCCCAGCAGCAAGTGCTCTGATCCAATATAATTGTGACCTGAATCGACAAGTAATGAATTAACATCTTATTAAAGATCAAACTTAACCAATTTGACTTCTACAAAATTTACCAAGTCTTCTTTATGATAAAAGTAAAATGCAAATGACCATCATATTTTTAACTTATCCTCAGCAAGGAGGAGAAAGATAAAAGGAACACATAAACTGTAGACTAAACGCTATACACAAAGCATTCGATATCCAATGATGAAAAAACTAGAACATACACAAGTAAGAAAAGAGGTAACTCTAACAGCATATTGGGGAAATGCGCACACGAGAAGAAAGAGAAAAATAATTACCAAGCTGGTCGGCTTCCTCTAGCGAGAGTTCCAAAACACGCTTTGCGCCAGGGGTAAAAAGTATCTCCACAGCCACAAATCCACTACCCCTTCCAATTATTTTTTCCACCTCCACACGAGCATCTTTCAAATTTATACCCATAGACTTGAGTACTTTAGCAGCGATACCAGTCCCCTCACCAATAAGTCCCAGTAAAATCTGTTCAGTTCCAACATAATTATGACCAAGCCGTCTTGCCTCCTCTTGTGCAAGCATAATAACTTTAATTGCTTTCTCCGTGAAGCGCTCATACATGGCTCGTGGTGCAATTCGGCCTTTTCTTCCTGGGCTAAAAGAGGTGACGTTTGCTATCTTTGATTGCAGTGTCAGGCCAGTTTGTTTCAACAAGTCCTCTAGCGTAGGCATCTTTTTTCCTGAGCTTCCCCCTCCAACACCAGCGCCAACAGCCTCCACACTCTCACCCACCATTCTAATAACCTATGTTCCAAATGGATCATATTGATGTCAGGGTATAAAAATCACAAAAAATTATTAGACTGCATAAAGAAGTGCTAATGCTTGCCTGTGCGTGAATATTACTTGGATCAGCACTTAAATTCTCAAGAACACGGGCTGCCACACCTTCACCCTCACTAAGTAATCCCAGCAGCATGTGCTCTGATCCAATGTAATTGTGACCTGAATCGACAAGTAATGAATTAACATCTTATTAAAGATCAAACTTAACCAATTTGACTTCTACAAAATTCACCAAGTCTTCTTTATGATAAAAGTAAAAAGCAAATGACCAGCATATTTGTAACTTATCCTCAGCAAGGAGGAGAAAGATAAAAGGTACACAAACTGCAGGCTAAACGCTATACGCAAAGCATTCGATATCCAATGATGAAAAAACTAGAACATACACAAGTAAGAAAAGGGGCAACTCTAATAGCATATTGGGGAAATGCGCACACGAGAAGAAAGAGAAAAATAATTACCAAGCTGGTTGGCTTCCTCTAGCGAGAGTTCAAAAACACGCTTTGCGCCAGGGGTAAAAGGTATCTCCACAGCCACAAATCCACTACCCTTTCCAATTATTTTTTCCACCTCCACACGAGCATCTTTCAAATTTATACCCACAGACTTGGCTACTTTAGCAGCTATACCAGTCCCCTCACCAATAAGTCCCAGTAAAATCTGTTCAGTTCCAACATAATTATGACCAAGCCGTCTTGCCTCCTCTTGTGCAAGAATAATAACTTTAATTGCTTTCTCCGTGAAGCGCTCATACATGGCTCGTGGTGCAATTCGGCCTTTTCTTCCTCGGCTAAAAGAGGTGACATTTGCCATCTTTGATTGCAGTGTCTGACCAGTTTGTTTCAACAAGTCTAATGCATTAGATGTTCGCAGTCCTGAGAAACTCCCCATCCTTAAGGGAGTTGTTTGTAAGTTACATAGCACTGTCACTGTTCTTTTGGTTTTTTTAGTATTCCTCGACTGTCCGTTCCTTGCACTGGTAACTGAAAAAGGTAAACCGGTTGACTGAACTAAAGACCCAGCCATGTCTGCCTACTGCATAAATACAATTACATTTAGACGGCTGGGATGAAACACAAAGATCACTATACATTTCTGTGCGTGAAAAATTGAACTTCACACATCATCAAACTCTGAGATTGACAACCAATAATGGCCAACGTAATTTTTTCTGATCACTTGACTACTTATACAGTTATCATTCACAAAAGCAGTACGTCTTGGCTACACAAAAAGGTGTATATTTTGCATCTGTTCACCGAAAGGTACCAAATCCAAACTGTTTGATTTCGTTCATAGCATGATCAGACAGACACATTGCCTAAGAACCATAGAATTTTGTCTCTGTTTAGCCCCATTTTGTAAAACTCATTTTTTCCCCAAACTTATTTTGAACCACACGCTTAATGGAACTCACAACTTTTATAAACTATTCAACCACACATTTCATCAAATTCGATCAAAATCTACTAAATTTTAACTAAACCAAATGGGGGCAGACACCGAAATACCTCACGAGATTTTGAAAAAAAAAAAAAAAACACTACTTTAAAACAAGTTGATCAAATAGAACCTAAGAAAATGAAGAGACCTTCGAAATATAATACAAAGCTTCATATTTACACAAAACGATTCTTAAATATCACCCAATAACGTATCTTAAAACAATGGCATAAACATTATTCCATTCGGACCTGTGTATAAGAAATGGGCGCTATTATTGAGCCAAACAATTAGACAAATCTCAAATAAACTTGCAATGTAATTGTTTGCATGGGATAAGTAAATTTGACGTCTTCAAAAATGAAAATAACAACATAAATATTTCAATTCAATAAACAATAAGACTTCAATTACAATCTTCCATAAATTACTCGTAAAGACCAGAGTTTCACTACATACACCATAAACTAAACACTTAACGCACGAAAAAGCCAATGCAACTAAAAAAAAAAAATAGCTTCAATTCATAAATGATAAAAAGGAAAAAAGGTTCGAATGCTAAATATTCACCTAAGGTTAAAAAATTAACAGTAAAGAAAGACTATTCGGAGATTATAACCAGAAAAAAGTGTAAAAAGAATCAAAGTCTATGCATATATGAGAGAAGAAAGGGCCGTACAATGTTCGGCCGAATAATATCGGTAGGGTGGCTTCGGTTTTTAAATATGGAAAATTCTACTCCTACCTAATAAAATTAAATAAAAATAAATCGTTCTAAATTAATCCTTAAATTCTTTTAAAAATTTTATTTAATTAAAATTCTAATAATCATAAAATATCATCTTCAATTAAAATCAAAACAATAATATAAGAAATATCTATTAGAGGATTTTTATTTTAGACTAAAAGATGAAAGCTGTGATTTATTTCTAAATTTACTCCGTAACTCATTGGAAAATATGATCATTGAACAACCACAAGAAGTGATAAAAATCTTATTTCTATGGAAAGATAATCTCCTTTAAGTTCTTAAATTAATTATGGGCACTATGTTCAATCAAGAAGTTTTTTTAGGACGTGTGAGCATAGATTCAGTTAATGAAAACAACATATTCAACCTTCTATATTTTTTGCATATTGCTCATTTTAGGATTATACTTTATGTAAATGTATAATAATAAGTCCATTGTATACTTGAACAAGGTGGAAGAATCTTTATATTACCTTAAGTTTTGACATTAAGTAGAAGATATTTGTAGTTGTATTTGTGTATCTGGCTTTACCCTGCTACATATCAGTTAATGACAAAGTGAGTTTTAATTCAAAATTCATATAAATTTTTATCGAATAAAAAAAAATGAATATTTGTCGATCAAATATAATGGACCAATTCACGTGGCAAATAATATACCCACGAGATATTTAATTTTATTTTGAATATAATATTTAGTCTATATAATTAATTATTGAATTGTAAGAAGGTTGATATCATATGTAATGGGGATGAATATAGTGATTTTTAAAATTTTTGAAATTGTATTAGGAATGTATTTAGAGTGAGATGAATATATAAAATTTGTGTGGATATACGGTGTTTAAATGAATGAATTTAATAAGAATAATATTGGAATGTGACGTGGATGACAATAGTAATGTTTAAATTTTTTAATATTTTGGTAGGAATGAATATATAAAAATTGTGGATGTGAATAGCCGTACCTATAGGTATGGTGTTTCATATATCTATGGTTTGAAATTTGTCGGAGCATTGAATTTTAAGTGAAATTTCAATTGTGCAACAAAACTTTAATTTGTCTCAATTAAGTTAGTAAATTTCAATTCAGCTTTAAATTTCATCACTCTGTAATTTATTCGCTTGTCATCTCAAAAAATGACAAAAATTACTTAGTTGACAATCAAATCACAATGGAGCTTTCACGCAATCTCTCCGTGGCACCTTAAAAAATGAAAATGGTAAGATGAGAGTTATAAAAAATCACGGGGTAAAAATCTCCAATTAATCTATTAAAAAATTACTTTTCAATCTTCAAGAAAAGAGCAACTTAGACTACATGCTTTTGTAAAAGTTGCACAATCAGTCGTTAATGATTGAAAATCACTTCTTAAAACACATGAATCGCTTCATATTTATAGCAAGTTTAAGTTGTGAAGTAAATTTGAGTGCATAAAATTGGACCTACTTGATCGTGTGATGAATTAATATAGATTCGAGTTGTTTGAAACTTGTGAGCAAATATAATGATTAGTTAAAGATTAATTTGTTCCTTTTTAAATGATAAGGACCTACTTATTAGTGAGGCAACATGTTGATGACCAAAAGTGCAATTTTCAAATTTTAAACAACATAATAACAAGGACAAAGAGTCAAAAGACATGGATTCGGCCGATGAATTGGACCAATTTTGAACCTTTTGTCATTAATATAATAAATTCACATGGATGAATATGCAATTGTTTGTTTTCACGCTTTATCTACAACTATTTCGAAGTTTCTATAGATTAAACATCAAAATACTATACAATACTGTAAACGTAATATATGTTGGGGAATGATGTAACCCAGATTTTGTACGTTTTGTCCATAATGCAATGAGTTTACACCTTCTAGTTACTCGACACTTGTAATTGTTAACGTTCCAAAAAATATGAGTACAGTTAGACATTCACAGCAATAAAGAACCGACGATTAGAAAGCTACGATTCACTGCCAAACAATTTTAACTAACAATTGGACAATTTCAACCAACGAGATTCTAGAATTAAACGGCTAAAAAATGGAGGATTGACGCTATTACACTCTTGCAACTAACAATCACGCAAATAATCCTAAAGCATTACCATAACGGAATCGACAAAATTATGTGTAATATATGCAAACTTAGCAATTATTCATTAATTCATTTGCCAAAAAAGAAAACAAAAATAATTTTCTTCAAAATACATCTTCAATCCAATTTCATTATGTGTAACATTCATGAGCTCTTGTTTGGTTTAGCTAATAATCACCTTTTTCTTTTTGTAGATTTCAATAAAAATTAATGAAATATTGATTAAAAAGGTAATAAAAGTTGTGAATCACATGAAATGTGCAGTTAAAATTAATTGCTGACTAAATCAATTTTTTAGCAATTATTAAACTTCCATTTCAATGCCAACATTTACATCATCACACCCTTCATTAGCATATTTGGAAGATTTTGTATTCCATGAAAATATGGTTATTATAAATCGTTCAATAGGGCTTATGCAACAAAAGATGGCCATGAGGGACATGTTTACATGTTGTGGATACGTTCCTTGGAACAAAAACTACTAAAAGTGTAGTTTCTTTGTGAATAAAAAACGTACCAATTTAACTCATCTTTATCAAGAATGTCATTCACGGGGACCACTTTTTTTTTTTTTTTTTAATAATAATAAAGTTAAGTAAAAAAATTTATGGAATCTTTTTCTATTTATCAACCCAATATAATTTTCTTTTTTAGTCCCTCCTGACTTCGTCCCCGATCATACATTGCACTTTGAATTTCACGTGAATTTGGAAAACGCTATCACCAATATTGATTATTTCATTTTATATTTCTCCAAAATTCTGGTTATATCGCCTTCAAAATTTTGGATTTATTTTCTAACTTTTATTGTTGTTGTATTTTAATTAATTAAGTGTAATTTTGTCCTAATTAATCTAAGATTAGGTTTTGTTTCCTGTCTTTCTCTCATTTAAACACATTGAAACGTTCTTTGTTATTGGTTGTTTATGAATATTTGTTAAAATATTGGATATTGTTATTCAATTAGAATCCAATTATTAATTTGTGCGCGAATTCACGTCCTAGTTATATAACATTTTTCAAAAGTAAACATTTATTTAATTCTTCTGATAGCTAATTATTTGTTCAACAAGACTACAACAGATTCTCTTAAAAGTACGGCAATACCAAATTAAACCTAAATACGACTATGAATGTCCTTGGGTAAGTGCAAGTGTACAAACAGTATTTCATCCTGTACCTTTGGAGGCCTAACTTGCGATTTACCTCATTCACCAAGACCCAAGGCAGGGCAGGTGGGGATCATCAAGGTTGCGGTTCATCCTTTTTTTTTTTTTAAATACGACTATGAATGTACTATATTTGTGTAAAATATCTGCGTGAATCGTATGACTGAGCCACATGCTCGAAGAGGCTGGCATGACACTGTTCACCCCTACAAACCGGTTAGCCTAAGTCACAATTCGTTCCAAGCCATGTCGGGGATCTTGGCCGAGCCAACAAAAGGTGTAGTCGCCTTGGCATGGTTTGACAATTGATTCCCATGAAAATTTTTAAGTTCACCGTTTTGATCAGCATGAGATGGAGGACTCAAATCTTCTAGAAAGAGAAATGCTTGCAACTCAACCTAATTATTGAAGTATTTACTTTACATCTTTATTCATTCTTTTGCATCTAATCATAATTGTTTCGGTAATTGTTAAAGGCAAAGCCAATTTAATGACTGAAGTTGGGCTGCCTCACTAATGTTGACCGGTTGACTGAGATTTGTTAAAATCGCGTTTTTAAATCGACGACTTTGATTCATTTAAGTGATCGATCTAATTCTACAAACGGTGAATAGCGTTCGAAAGAACGTGAATATTCGAACTCTTTAACTGGTCCTTTTCTATTCTTTTCTGCACTTTGATGAGTTTGAGTTTACAAAAATTGATTGAGACCAACACAATTGTTCAATCAGACATCTTAGATCTTACCAAGAAAACTCACGATCAAGGTTAAAAAAATAAAAAATTCAATATTTTTTGTATCTGGTAATTATATATCGGTAAGTGTCGATTTTACTGTGACAAGTGTCAGGTTGAGGCGTTTAGCCTCGTAAAGAAGGTGAAAAGGTCACCGTTAAGCAACCAAATCCTGACAAAAAAAGAGGCCACTGAAATGTGGGCCCAGATAATTAAGATTGTGATTGATATTTCACGAGATTCCTGCTTCCTTTATTTTTCAAACAGATAAATATATATTTATTACACTATTACAGTTAGGTTAAACTGTCAGAGCAACTACGGTGTATATATTGCCTTAAATTAGCTTAAACTAAAAAGGAAAAAATGAAAATAAAAATTGAGGATTGGCCCATCGTACATGTACATAAAAATTGATACATTGATTTACACACACGTAAGTTGACAGATTTTGATACATTAATATTGAAAATATCTTGTTTAATCAACTGTCAAATTTTTGACACGTAGGGAATGTTAATCAAGATATACACTTTGATTGTACAAGTAGTTTAATTCAACAAACTTTGCTTGGTGTACATAATATATGTACACATGTGTCTATAACACTCACATGGAGTGTGACCTACATTTTTGTGGATCCCACTTCATGTGAGGGTTATGGACACCTCTATGTACATTTATTATGTATACCAAAATTTTTTCTAATCCAACATAGTTTGATACAAATTTATATGGATTAAACTACTTGTACACTCACAAAGTGTACACCTTTATCGACACCTCCATATACGTCAAAAATTCGAAAGTTGATCGGAAAATGTGTTGTTAAGATTAATGCACAAAAATCTGTGAACTCATATGAGTTTAAATAATACGTCAACATTTTTGTACATGTAGCATGATCCAATTTGGATTCCATGCCCGTGGAAATAACATGGGCGCACCTAATATTATATATATATATTTTCTATTGCTCCATTTTATGTATTAAGAGTCCGTTTGGTAGAGATTAAAATCGAATTAAAATTGAAAAATTAGTCGTTATTGTTGACTTTTATTAGACGAATAGGACCCAATAACGACTATATTCTCAATTTTAATTGAATTTTAAGTTGGGCCAAACATGCTCTAAGTATTATCTTGGGAGAAACGTGGCTTCTTTGAGCTCCCTGTTCAACGGTACCTCTAAATAACATATTTTATGAGTGGATTACATAATACTTATGTTAAGTTAGAAAAATAAATTAAAATCTTTACCTATTATATTTATTTCTTATAATTTAATATCCGATACCTCGAGACACTTGATGTAATTAGAATAGGAGCGAATCCCCGCGGTAACTGAAAGACAATATTTATGTTGGAATGTAACATTTAAATGTTAGGAGGCAGTGGTCCACATGAAGGAGAACAGTCGAATGTTCAGTCCAAGTGTGTATAAGCTGTGACGGCATTCGGATTAACTCAGGTGGCGAACAATAGGAGAAGACCGCCGCTCCTCATGATTAGTGGGACGAAGTTTGGACACCTGAGTTATTTAAAAAAAAAAAAAAAGAAGGAGCCCTAGGTTGTTGAGCTATAGTTTCAGACTTTATTCCATTCGTCTTGTGGTCCAATGCTAATTCTTCATTGTGTCCATTAAAGGCATGATGAGTTTACCATTCCAAGGCTTTTTCCTTTGTCTTTTAGCCAGCATTCTTGTAATGCACACATAGTATTGTGTGTACACCTCTAGCCCTAATTGGAGATTGGGCAACACTGGAATCTGTCATTTCTTTTCTTTTTTCAATTGAGCTTTATTGAAAATGTGATTTTCTTTTTCTACTTAGATTATAAGGAAAATAATTTCCAAAAACCTATGTATATAAAATGAAGTAAAAGTTACTATTTTTACTTTATTTCGAGTATTACGTGACCTTTTAAACTGTTGGGCAACCTCATTTACAAGTTTGAACTTTAATCAGGAACAAAAAAAAAATAAATTTAAATGCCTTCTTTCAATCCGATTAAATTTATTTTCCATTAATAACTATTTAACACAAAAAAAATTCACATGTAGTGTTGAATCCAAGAAAAGTATTTCAAGTTTGCTCGGGATAAACGACGAAAATATCGTCTACATTGCATTTAATTAAATTCTAGATTTCATTCGTTTAGTAGGATATGTAATATTAATACATTTTCGCTATGCAAAAATTTATATAAATGAGATTTGCTTAGTCTTGTATAATGTTTAATCATTTAATCTAAAAATTTAGATAAAATGGTTCAACATGATATCATTGCAGACAAATGCCTTTTACTCTCGAGTTTTACTTTCACCTGTACAAAAATATTATGCGTTAAACTTTTGTTTAAAAAAAAGTGAATATAAATAAGATGCGAATGAAGCAATGGTAGAAATAAATATATATATTTATGTGTTCTTGTGCAATTTAAACTTTTCGATATGATAGTCTACAAATAACTACTTTTTTTTTAACAATTATAATTTTCGTTATAATATATAATCCATTTTCACACCACATGGCAAGTGAAAAAATATTATTAACTACTGTCCTTAAATTATTATTTTTTATGTTGTTAAGATACAAATTACATGTAAAGTTGTGCTATGACTGTTGATTGGCTCACAATTCAGTTATTGTTTACTGGGAAAAGCCTCTTGTCCTGGCTCCAATAGAACTGGCGCCCCCTGTCGTTGTCCCGATCATTGAGCCGGGACAAGGGGCACGGCTCTTGTTTACCCACTTTTCATTATACCAGGATGCTGACTTTATTTATCTACATGAAATGACTTTCTTAATAATTAAAATGAATTGTTTCAGTTAATTAAAGAATCTGTAATGACATTGTGTGGTGTCATGTTCAGTATTTAGGTTCATAGAAGTAAAAATAAAATAAAATCCTCAAAATTTGATCTTACATTATTTATATTATTAGATAACTACTTGTCTTAAAAATGTTAAATATAAATTTAAGGTGGTTATTCAAAAGTACAGCTGATGACTCATGGAGGCAAATAAAGAAATTGGGGAGGTATTAAAAGATTAGCATTAGTTGGAGGCACATTAATTTGGGTAGCTTTTGGTTTTTCTTATTATTTTATTAATCTTGCAGTATATTAATATTTTTTTATATATTTTTTTAAGTGGGTAAAAGATTCTATTGAAGGTACACGTACGAAAATATATCCTTCTCCTCGTGTCACATTTTGATATGGGCATTTATGTATGGTTCTCTTTTCTCGACTTAAAAATATATGTTAATACCTCAATGGAGGAACGAAAGAAAACTTTACTCATACACATAGCAAACCCAAGAACAATAGTTGATTTTCAATTGAATTAGATTAGAATAAGAAAAAATAGAAAAGCTATATAACAAAATATTTGTTCATATTTTATAACCTTTCATGTATAATAAGGTTGGTTTTTTTTTTTTGTAAAATGTTATAGATCAAATGTCGATTATTTTCTATTAAGAGTAATTAATCACACAAAACAAAGAAGAAAAATAAGTAAAAATGCACGATTTATTGTGGTTCACTCTCAATACAAAAATTACATCAACTTATTGCTACAAAATTAAATTATACTGAAGACGAAATTAAAATTAATTTATAACTCGAGTCTCTATTTTCTTGACAAGAACTTCCACAAATACTAAGGAAACTTACTTAGCGCATGTTTGGGAGAAATTTTCAGTCGGATTTTAATCAATTATTGTACTGTTGCTACTGTCATTTTGACTTCCTTCTCAATAAAGTCTAGACACTAGTCAATTTTATTAACACATTTCGAGGGATTCACTGGTACTATCCATTTATTTATCATTCATAATTTATACTTTTAATAAACTCTTTCCGAACATGCCAAAAAAAAAAAAAAAAAACTATAGATAAGAATTGGCATGAAAAGGGATGATCTTCTTGTATGGTTATTGAGAAATCTAGTATTGTTCGAAACTATTTGGCTATTTGCCAACAATTGGAAGACGGAAGTATATATATGAAGGACTTGATTTGATTTGTGGGCCATGTTAATTACTTTCTTCTAAGAGACCCCACCCCTATTAGGGTTTGATTACAAGGAAGTGCAACATATTTATCAGTACCAACGTTAGATTTTATTGGGCTTCACAGCGTGTAGTCTGGGCTGGTATATTTAGAGAATTCGGTCGTTCAAATAAGTCAAATTTGTTGTATTTCCACTCACAAAAATCAGGTCTCCAGTCTCCAGATCTATCGAATACATTTGATTTTCTATGCTAGAAAATGTGTAATAAATGAATATTGTGAATGTGTAAGTAATCGATTTTCCACTTGATCTTGGACGATGCCCAAAACGGTCTTTCGATATAATTAATGCACGATTAGAAGGGAGGAAAGATATCCGCTTTGTCACGATTGGTCTATCAATAAATTATATTTAGTTATCGTGTGGTGAATTAAGAGATTTTTAATAAAAAAAAATTATGAAATGTATGGTTGAAAAGATATAAATCCCATGAAATATGTCGTTGAAATTAATGGGTGATTTTGACCAAGATTAAAATCTTATTTTAATCCCTACTAAATATGGGTTTAACTGTTTACAAACCCAACAAATTAGTGAATAGAATTGATTTTCTTGCAAATTTGAGATCAGACAAAGGCTAAATAGAATCGATCTCATCTAGCTCATGAAAATGGCGAAGTTTCAAGCTCCACGTCTCCACGACCAAAATTTTTGCCCTTCAAGCGTTAATTTATAAAACTTGAGTCGAAAGTTATTAAATTTATGTCTACTAACTCCAAGTACTTTTTATGTTTAGACGTGAGCTACACACTCACTCTAACATTAAAAAACTAGATTTCTTCGGCCAAAAAATAATACACCCACAAAAAAAAAGCAACAAAAGTGAGTATTTACATGGTAAAATATGAGTCTTGAGAAAAGCTGAATAAGTAAAGGGAAAATACCTTCTTTTTTTCCCCTTTAAGAAAGGGAGTAAAGTGGATTTGAAATTTGGGTAAGAATAGAATACATTCCCTGCACTTTTAAGAAAATCTATTCGTGCACAAGTTAATTTTCCCTTTATTTGTGTGCTTTTGCAGCTGGCACAAGTGTGCTTTTTTTTGCTTTCATTAGTTCACATTTTTTTTCTTTACCATCTTATATCAGCATCAATCTTGCTTTTCTGTTTAAAAAGGAAGAAACCATCAGAATATTTCATTGTCAAAAGAAGGGTTGTAACGTTTCCTTTTAAAGCTCTCAAAAACGAGTTTTAAATTTTCACAAAAAAAAAAAAACACACACACACACACACCCGCATTGATAATCATAGAAGAGACGAGAACACGTCATCCTGTTGATAATCGACGGCAGATGAAGATAGTTGTTAATAAAAATTTTATTGACATTAATGTCGATTATTACTGACGACAAATACGATAAATTTCACCGATTACGAAGACATATTTCAAATGTTTATCCATAAATTTTTGTTTATTCATTCTATAGACGGAAAATATTTGCACGCGGTTGGTATTGATAAATATGTTGCACTTCCTTCTGATCAAACCCTAATAGGGGTCTCTTAGAAGAAAGCAATTAACATGGTCCACAAATCAAATCGAGTCCTTCAAGTACTATGTACACGAAATTATTCACAGAATTATACAGGTGCTGCGTTGGTGCATTTTCTGTCATTGTTGTATCAAAAATCAGTGAAAAATTATCAATCGTTCGTGTCAAACTTTCTTTTTACCTATAACATAACTGTTCATAGATATACTAGTAATAGAGCTTATCCAATTGTTCAAAATGAGAAAGGTCGTAGGTTGGTACAATTAGTTCGAGTCAAATTAAATTAGCCTATGCTTGCTTAACGAATTGGTGTATGCCATTTGGCATGTTATAGAGTCCACGCATTGTGAGTTTACTATTCATCAGGGGTTGACCGCCGAATTAGCATTTAGCCGCTTTCTCTTACCACTTGGAAAACCATCTCTCTCACGCTCTGAAGACTTTCTCTATAGAGAAAATTGCAACATTGCCCCTTAATATGTTGCACTATTAGCAAGCTAGTCTTCGATCAGTTAAAAATATCTAGTTAGTTTCTACTATATCATTATAATTGCACAATTAGTTTCTTATGATGAAAAACATTAGAATCTCTTTTCCGTTAATTTAACGCATCGTGCATATCTTACTTTACGAAGTTAAGCTTTTCTTTACATCTCGAGGTGTTTAGAAATATGAAATGAGATATGTCATCGTAAGGGTCACTCGAGTAGTGTAGAGCGATCGATATCTATTAGTTATTAAAATTACTACTAATGACAAACAATATTCATTTGTTCCACATGAATACTGATTACTAATACGATCAAGAAAGTAGTTGTCGATTCAAAACTTATTTACTAAGATTGAATTAAAAGGAGTACGGGAATTTCAATCTTCTAATTTCTATTTGTTAAACCACCAATGAAGAAAAATAACAATCCACAAAATATTTAAGAAAAAATCTTAAGAAGATAAACTCTAAAACCTAATTACAAACATAGAAGCACACAATAACTTAAAGTGCAAATATACACACAAACACACACACACACATTGATGAAGATTTGGTTGATTTCAGTCATTTTCGGCTAATTGTGCAACTGTAAGAAAATATAAAGGACCGATTTGATATTTCTAATAGTTAGAGACAAACTTGCTAATGAGACAAGAAATTAGGGATTAATGGTGAATTTTTCTCTTTTTGTAGGTTTCCTTATCTTTCTTGCTAAGCATTTTTAGTTTTCAAATTAAGCATGGACGAAGTTGAGATACCTCTGTATTTCCTCTGCCCCATATCCCTCCAGATCATGAAAGAACCCGTCACCACGGTCACCGGCATCACGTATGATCGGGAAAGCATCGAGCGGTGGTTGTCAGCGGCGCAGCCCAACACAACCTGCCCAGTAACCAAGCAGCCTTTACATATGGACTCAGACTTGACACCAAATCATATGCTCCGCCGGCTGATCCAAGCATGGTGCATTGCCAATGGTAATCGCGGGATTGACCAAATCCCGACGCCAAAATCTCCTATCAACAAATCTGACGTTGTTAAACTCATTCGGGATCTTGAAAATCCTGTCTTGTATATAAACTCTTTGAAGAAAATGGATGAGCTTACCAGTGAGAATGAAATGAACAGAAAGTGCATGGCGGAGATTGGTGCAGCCAAGGCGATGGCTAAGTTCATTTTACGCCGCTTCCAGGAAGGTAATGTTAGAATCACCTCGACTAAAAGCTTAATTGTTAGAAAATGGTACAGACTTAATTATTGGTGCTGTCCACAAAAGAAAAATTGTTTTTGGTAGTTTTTGTGATTTTAATGGTATTATGATAAATTTTATAACTATCAAGGCCAAAGGGATATTGAATATGTGAAAATTTGAGTCTATTATCAGTCCAAAATTTTGGTAATATGTGTGAACTAACAAGTCCAAATTCTGGGTATTCTGAGTGGAACGAAGAGTTTTTAAAATATTCACGAGTGAATCAATATGAAGTTTAAAATTGTCCGTGTCTTGTGTCTAAATTATCTTGAACATGTACGACTCTCATGAGTATGCGGGATTTATTTTGGTGGTTAAACAGGTAACACAACAGGTCTTGAAGAAGCATTGAGGATTCTTCATCTCACCTGGAATCCAACTCCAGAAAACAAGCAGTTGTTCAAAGAAAATTTTGCTTTCATCCAATCCATAACATGGATTCTGAAGACTGAATCAGAAAACAACCAAACACTCAAAACTCAAGCAGTTTTAGTCCTGAAAATGATAACAAAAATTGCAAGTTCAAGCCTGTTCGAGATGCTAAAACTCGATTTCTTCAAAGAACTCGTAAATATTCTGCGAAAGACGACATCCCAACAGGCCATAAAATCTGTCCTACAGACCCTAATAGAAATCTGTCCACTGGGAAGAAACAGAATGAAAATAATTGAAGCTGGTGCAGTTTTCCACCTTATTGAGATGGAATTATCAGGCCACAAGCAGGAGAAAAAGACGATGACCGAGCTTATATTCTTCCTGTTGGCACAATTATGTTCATGTGCAGATGGAAGAGCACAACTGATCAAACATGCTGGTGGCATAGCCATGGTTTCTAAAAGATTGCTGAGAGTTTCCGCTGCAACAGATGAAAAATCACTGCATATTCTTGCTTTGATATCTCGACATTCTGCGACTCGGGAAGTTTTAATAGAGATGTTAAGTGTTGGAGCAGTGTCAAAAATTTGCATGGTGATTCAAGCAGACTGTGCAGATTATTTGCAGAAGAAAGCAAGAGAGATTTTGAGGTTGCATTCTAATGTTTGGAGTAATTCTCCATGCATACAAGTCTATCTCATGACTAGGTACCCTAGATAATTCTTCATATAAAATTTTGATTCTCCCTTTCTCTCTGTTTGTGTTATTTCTCTCTTGTTGAGGATCAATTGTAAGTGATGATCCTTCATTGATTTCCCATTTGGGATTAAACTAGTATAGATGTGAATTTGTAAAAGTTTGGCTTATCTTTTTATGTTTAGTAACTTTGTCATGTCCTAGATCCATTTTTTTTTTTCTCTCTATCTTGATCGAATCCCCTCTTATCAGTAATATTCGTTTGAATCAAAATTAATGTTCATTTCCATAATCCTTTGATCCATTAACAGTAAATTTGTATGGAGATCTATTGCAATCTATGCATGTTCGCAGTAGCTATCATTATTTTGAATGAAAAAGTCGCTTTACAGATATGCAGATGTGCCTGGCCATTTAAAATGTTCATTTTTTCTTACTTATCCTCGACAAAGTCGCTTTTACTGTGTTAATTGTCACTAATAATATTGTATTGTGGGCTGCTGGTCAACTCAACTCATGGATTACACATACAATGATTGACCATTTTGAACGTGGGTACAACTATCCAATTCTCTGAACCACTTGATAGTTAAGTTTTACGATAATAAGGTGGACTTGACTTTTATTGCCAATTCAATAAGTGCATGGTAGAATTTAGGCTGCGATTCCAAATCTTTTAAATTACTGTGGATTATATTTAAACTTTTTGTTTTTACCATTAGAGTCACAGACCTTTCGTTTCGATTGTAGCTGGAGCTCCGAGGACATAGTCCATTTCACCGTCAATTCACCAAAAGCCAATGTTTTGATCGAAATTTGACAAATTTTAAAAGGATAAAATAGTAATTTACTTACTACATCACATTATAATTATACCACAATTAA
>CAIGRQ010110725.1:0-12585 GCA_903798375.1 Fraxinus sp. D2006-0159 | reverse complement strand
TTTTTTTTTTTTTTTTGTTTCTTTATTTGGTGAATTTTGTGCATAACTACAACCCAGTTGATTTCTTCATTTTTGTTAAGTGGGTCGATTGAGAAAGTTGCATCTAGGTTTGATTTTATGTAATGAATTGTGTTAGAACACACGTTGTACATGTATATTAAATTTTCATAATTGGTATATTGGTTACTCTTTGTATTGTTTAGATGTTAGAAAATTTAGATGTTTTTGAAAATTCTTAGTGCTTTGGTTTGTTTAGTGTTAAATAGAATTGTTCTCTTTTAAAGTGCTTTTTTTTTTTTTTTATATGAAATGTTAACTGCCACCGATACTTTGCTCAGCAGATTGTATAGTTTGGTTTACATATGTTAGCAATGCAGAGTGGTCTATAGTTGATACCCGTTTGATTTCTTAAACACACCCACGCAGGCTTTCATGACGTGTACATTGCAAGCCTATTTTATGATTTGGCCTGTAGAGTTTAATTGATCTTTTTGCTGAGTAATTAGATCTAGAAATGCCCATTTTCCCATTTGGAGTTTGTTTATAGTGTGTTGATGTGGAAATGCCCATTGGATATTAGTCTGTAGTGATTTTCTATGTTGGTAGGGTGAATGGTATTCCTTTATTGCATTTAGCTTCTAATGTTTTGAAAATGGAAATGAATTTATCGTTTTGCTTATAAAAGTGAGTATTTTGGGATGGATTTATGTCTAGAAGTCATAGTTCTTGGTTTAAAGAGATTTATAGACTGTAGATGTGTGAACTTGGTTGTTTATAGGACATGCCAACCTTATCATGATGTTAGTAGCATTTGTTGTTATAATCTGCAGTCTGCAATTACAAATTTGTGTGTGAATAGAAATATTTGTGGTCTATGCTTGATAGGTAACAATTATATATTTGTGAATCAGGAACTTAATTTTTCCTTTTTTTTAATGCATTTTCTAGCTATGATATATGTAATAATTTTTTCAAGCATCAAACTGTACAGGAAGTCCTTATTTTAAGCCTTGTCAGGCTATTGTGATGTTGCTTTATTTCTTTGTATTGGACATTCTAGTTGAGTTTAAGTGTGCTAGAAAGAATCGGTCTTGTCTCATGTCATTTGTCAATTTATATTTGTAGGATGATCCCCCACAAGACTAAGCGAGGAGCAGCCGCGCTTGCTCGGTTGAAGGTTTACGAGGGTATCCCACCTCCGTATGACAAGACAAAGAGGATGGTTATTCCTGATGCTCTCAAGTGAGTTTTGTGGAATGTCAGTTTTAAATCTAAATGCGCCGCATCCAATATTTTTGGCTCATTTGCTTTATCTAATCAGGGTTTTGCGGCTTCAAGCCGGACACAAGTACTGTTTGTTGGGTAGACTCTCATCAGAAGTTGGATGGAACCATTATGATACTATCAGGGTGAGTTTTAATAATACATTATGTCTGCTGGTGTCCCAATTAGTTACCTTTCGATATGGGCCTTATATTGTTTGTTTGGTATTGCCATTTGCCTCCTTAAATTTCAAGCTAAAATTCCATTACATCTCAGAATATTAAATATATGGTATCAATCAGTAATATGCATTTCTCTTCTGTTTTACTCTTGTTTTCTCTGAAATGTCTAAAAAGTTTGGTATTGTTTAGGTTCTTGTTGCTTTATTTATGCTTCTTTATCTCATTTTGATTGTAAATTGCCTAAGTTTGTATGCTGCTTTTTCTGTCTTGATACTTCTGCTACCTGTGCACATCTCAAACATTAACTTTTGCTTCTTCTGTGCATCTGCTACGAAATTAATCTTCCACCTGATCAAGAATTTTATTTTATTTTTTTGTAAATCCGTGTGGATGTGGATCCCATCCACCTAACATTGTTTCTATATTCTATGTGGTTTTGTACTTTTGTTGAGTTTCCATCCATTATGTTGGGGTTTCCTATATAATTAACAGATTTCGGTTAAATTCTATCTTTGAATGTAATTGTTATGTATGCTGTAGGAACTTGAGAAGAAGAGGAAAGAGAGAGCTCAGGCAGCATACGAGAGAAAGAAGCAGTTGACAAAACTAAGAGTTAAAGCGGAGAAAGTTGCTGAAGAGAAGCTCGGCACCCAACTTGACATCATTGCTCCAATCAAGTATTGAAATATTGACATTTCTTTGATGTATCATTTTTTTTTTTTTTAAATGTTAGTTATGTCTACTACAAGTGTTTTATTTTGTTTTTTCAAGACAGCAAAAATAATTGTAACGTCAAATTTATGCTAATAGAAAGAATTTTTGTTATGCAAATTTAGACAGAATGGACAAGATAAAAAGTCATTACAGTAAAACACAATGTTACACAAACAGAAGTCTCGAGTAATTGCCTTTTGGTCTAGGCACTGATGTCGAAAAAATAAATAAAAGGAAAGTCGATCTGAGAGTTGAACTTATGGTCCAAAATGTGTTTAAAATATCATTGTTTAGAAAATAAACCGGTAAAATGAGTTCTGGTTCACCGGAATATAATGTCACAATTACAAATTCAGGTCAACTATGTGTACATATAGAGTGAGACATGCGGGCATAAGTTTCTATATGAAGTTTGTATTCGAGTATTACTTTAATCTTTAACTGATGTGAATTTTTTATCCTAAAGTTTCGATCCCTCCCGAGAAGCCATTTATCTCTCTAAATGGAGACGAAATTGGGAAATTTAATGTTATTTTGGTTTCTAGTGACTCGATCGTTATGCTGCAACTTTCTTCCCTCTTGCCAACAATATTGTTCTCAGCATGAACTTTGGGGTAAGAATCTTCAAATCCACAAATCACAAACATGGTATATCACAGAAATGTTTACTTTTATGATTGTTATAAACACAAATCAGTTAACCTTCGCAGAGAACAAGTGCTACGGGTCGTGAGGTGAGAAACAACACTAAGAGCCCATTTGGCATGACTTTTGAAAAATCAAAGGAGCTTTTAAAACTCAAAAGCTACTTTTGGATCCATTTTGCTAATTTTACGAAATTATTTTTAGGTAGTTAGAAAAGTATTTAGAGAAAGCTAATCCAATATAACTTCCTCTAAAAGCACTTCTAAAATTGGAAGTACTTTTAAAAATTAATTTCCAAATAAAAATTAAGGTAACTTCCTCTAAAAGGACTTCTGAAATTGGAAGTACTTTTAAAAATTAATTCTCAAACAAAAATTAAAGTAACTTCATCCAAAAACTTTTCTACAGGAAGCAAAAGCATGCCCAACAGGCCCTAAGCCCACAAGAGCCTTACATTGATAATGAAGGGTGGATTGCAAACCTACCTCTCAACATGGGTTGATCTTGGATACAGTTTCCACTTATGTTGTAATTATTAAAACTAAAATATAACAATCGTTAGAAGATGAGAAGCACAATAACTTCGCTGAAACAAAAAAATAAAAATTATCTGCATGAAGTTGAAGTAATCAATAGTCCGGGTTTCAATAATTGACCTCTTGATTGAATAAATGCAAACCAGATGAATGGCATCTTATGTTGGCATCACAGAGAAGCATGTGCGAGTCTCCCATATAGCATCCAGAATATAGCAAAGATCTAATTTTTCTTCGATCTCCAAGCAACAAAAGTGACCATTTTCAGTCTCAACCCCGGGGTCTCTTCAATCTGCTAGGAGTCTATTTGGTATTATGTGTTGGAACACTCAGATAAAATTTAGTGTTCTTGAAATCATCCAACAAGGGATTGTATCCATCTTTGGTTCTTGTCTTAGAGGGAAGGCCGAATTCTTCCATAAAAGATGATGTGTCAAGCTACATGAAATCAGCAAATGCAGGCATCAGAAGCAGCTAGTTAACATAGGTATTCAGACGAAAAAAATGCCAAACTCATATTTATCCAGCCGCCAACTTATCAGTGTAATCTATCAAGGCTAATTTCTGCATTACAGGGAAAACGAACTCAAATAAAATGGGCATTGCATTCTTTCCAATTACAACACCATCAGTCTTCACACGACATCATTAATTCTAAAATAGGAGAAGGGGCAAAAAGAGGAAGTGTGCAGCATCAAAAAAAGGTTGTGGGATGGCTCGTGGCTTTCAATGATTAAAATTTGAGCCAGTTCAGTCAAATAGTGGGTTTTGGTGAACCCGCCTTGAAAGAGATCTCTGATATGTCACTAAACCGCCATTAGTTTCATGTAGGGTTTCTTTTAACCCACATGAGTAGGCTGCCTCTATTCTGCCATAGTCTGCTCTCTTCTGCCTATTTGAAAAATTTATTCTCTTCGTCTTTTACTTTAATTCAAAAATTCATCAGCAAGAAAATGAGCACATCCACGAAGCATTCCTGGTCATCCATTGCCGAGAAAGAAAATGCGACAGAAAATTATATAGAACTCATAAATCCTCAGAACGAATTTTTGGTTGTGAGGTCAAATCAATCCTCGTTTACCCAATCATCAGGGCCATCATGAGAAAGGTGAAAGTGTCCAATAAGGCTACTTCAGATATTTCGAACAACTTCATAGCAATAGAAAATAACGTTATTAGGTATGCCAAAGGCAGTATTTGCTAAGAGTTCTTTAAATGCCATTATCCGTTAGGTACTCCACACTCAAAGAATCAGTTAATAAAAAAAAAGCAAGGTAAGAAGGGACCAATTAATGTCCCATATCAGATTTTACGTAACTGGTCTGGATGGATCCTTTTCTTCATGTTTTCGCCATTTTAGTTGGTAATATGGCAGCTATCTAATGCCTGTATGTTTAAAGGTTCGGGCCAGGGGGATAAGGTAATGGAAGCCAGTTCAAGGAATTAGGTCACAATTTTCGCCAAACCAGACAGGAACCAACCCATTTACATTCAACAAAAAACTGGAGTACGTAAACTGGATTAGGCACAATATGTTTAAGGTCAACTTCGGAAAAGGAAATATGAATGACCTTTTAAATAGGAATACTGTAAGATCAGCTTAATGATTCTCTCAGTTGATAAATTATTATTTTTTTTGTTGACCGTGGATGTTCGGGCCAGCTTGCACGAATCTCGACTAATTCCACGGGCCCTGAAGTTTACAGCCGGGTACTCACCTCAGTTGATAAATTATTAATCTCCTAACATAATGTGTTTTGTACCTTTAGTATCAAATTTAGTAACTTAGATCTAATTCCAATGCAAATCTGAATTATAGCGAGAAAATGCAGATTGAAACACTAACTACACAACCAAAAATTACCGTAAGCGTCCGTCTCTTCTTTCCCTTCTTCAACGATTTATCTTGGTTTGGCTTCAGCTGTCTAGAACAATAATGATCCATACGTTCCAAAAGCCAGAAATCTGTGGGGAAAAAGATATCAGCATCACCCTGCCGAAAAAAATTGTAAAAATATTAATGAGAAGGGTCATAACAACTACTATTCTAAGAAAGGAAATTGCTTCATAAAAAAAGAACTCGAGCAAATGCAAAGTCACACAACATGTTCAACTCTTGTCAATGCAAAATGGCAAATGAATGGTTAGTACCCTATTTCCAAGGAAAGACCACACATTGAAACAGGTTCTCCAAAAAGATGGATCATAAAATGATAGGTTTCTACACAATGCAGAGACTGGAGTAATTTCTGTTCCCAGATTGTTCTCACTGAAATCTTATTAGAACCTGTTAATTTTATAGCATACAAACAGTTATCTCATACAATTGATGCTTGCCAAGTAAAAACAAGGCATTTATATATTGTTCACAAATTGAAGTCAATTCTCATTTTAACTCTACAAAATTTACATGACTGATCAAAGTGGAAAGTTCAGCATACACCGAACAAGCTTTGTAAAGTCCATATTTAAATGCAGCAGTCAACATCAGTAGGTTTTTGTAGTTTATCAGATAGTAAGAGCTTAGGGAATATCACAATTAACCAGAGAGCTATCTGTAATTACAACTTGCACTTGTCAAATGAACACGATGCTTACGCATATCCAGCTTTTCATGCAGCTTCATGTTAATCTTACTCCCTATATTTTACATCATAACATATTTCAGACACCATCCATGTAATCACAGAAAAACCTAGTTAAGTGTTATAATATGGACCACTATCCATAAACCAACAGAGGAGAAAGGAAAGTGAAATATAACACCTTTGCGTCCAGATAAGTGCTGTAATCCAAACTATTGCCGTCTTTCTGCAAATTAAAAAGAAAAAAAGGTAAATGAACTGCATATACCATCATGCAGATCCACTTTGTTTGCTTTGGTCAGATAAAAGCGATTTTTTTCTTATAAATCTGCTACATTTTGAAGGAGAACCTATGATTCCAATGACTGACGGAAAGTGTTCGTGATGTATGTTATTCCAACAGTTCACTCACCGTGACTTCCAACATGACAACCCTCAAAACAAAACAAAACAACACAACATACATGTCTACCTTCCAAAACAGACGTGAAGAAGCAAATATCTAATACAAGTCTCACACTAATCTACAACTAAAGTTTACTAAAAAATTAACATGTTTAATCATTGATATTATTTTTTAGAATCTGATTCATATTTTTTAATAGAGAATTCATTTCTGTGACTACTAACAATGTCAATTTTATGTAAAACATCTTTGGAGTATCATAATAGTAGTTTACGATTGTTAATTGGTTATGAATGATGTGTCTCCATACTAGTATACGAAGTCAAGACACCCACTTATTGAATCCACGTTTCCTGAAATTTAACAAGTCAACTGTCCAACAGTTTGTTTAGTACCTATCTTTGATAAATGTAGGGAAGTTTTAGCAACACAGCTTAACAAAGAAGGGAAACAACAAAAAGGTGCAGAAGCAATCAATCAAATATTCGTTATTTTCATTGAATAAGGAAATAATAGAACCATCCTCTAAAGCTAAGCTTCTTTGCATCTTAAAGTCATTGAGATTGAAATTTAGTAAGCGCTGATTCTTCTCATTAGAACACCAACAAACTGAAATATGGAAGAGTTTTGCACAAGCAGGAAGCATCTCCAATGGCCACAAGATATATCAAGAGACTCATACTGCACATAAAATAGCCTCAACCAGAAGTTATGCAGTGAATTAGCTTTCTTACCTATCCTATACTGAGGGAATATGTGGATAAATTACATCCACGATTTTTCTGAACACTTAACTTTTAGGATTTGGGAAGCTTATCCAAATCTGGATACTTCTTTTTGTTGAAGAATCTTTTTTAAATCCACAATTTTTAGATATTCTGTACAAGGGGGGCTTTAGTACCAAATTTAAGTAAATATCTTCCATGTAGTGGGAAATAAGTAAATAGACTTTGGCGATTAACATTAACATACACAACAATATTTGTAGAATAAGCGATACCATAAAGCTCCCCATGGTGCTGCCTCTAAAGTCAATTACACAGAAAAGCTATGCTTGAAGCGTGGGAAATTATAAAAGAAATATCTTCATGAAGTTATTTGTCAAGAAGGAGCAAAGCTGAATGTACCTTGGTTGAAACCAGTGGAGCTCGCTCACCAGGTACTTTAACATCAGGAAGGTAACTGAAATCAGATGCAACTAATGACATCTTCGGTAAAGCACCATGTAGAACTTCTAGAAGTTTCTGCATTTGAGGTAGCATTAATAATCCAAATAATATCAGTATTTAACAGTAATGTCTTACCAAACAACCAGTTGGAAGCCAGCATCTCCGAGGCTTTGGAAGTATTTTGGCTGAAATACTTTTGGCAACTGAGGCAAACAAGCTTCCTTGAGCACTACCATCTTTTGGCAGATCCAAAATCTCCATGCATTTTGTGATTAATGGATCGTGTAGTGGCTTATACAACTCAGAGAGTTCTAACCTATTGAAGGACATAGGAATATACTTGGAAAGTTCAATAAATCCACAATTTCATCATGTAAGCAACTTCATCAAATATAATAGCCTAAAGAAAGATATCCACGGATTAATCCCTGATTATGTGCCTCATTCTGATTGAACAAGAAATTATACTAATGCGATTTGTCTCTCTTGTGGAGATTTATCATTTTTTTTCCTCTTTTAGGGAGATTATCTATGGATTAAACCCTGATTTATGATGTCAAAATAGGAAGTTATTTTCAATATAAATAGTAGGTCTATAGATCTATACAGATGTTCCCATTTTTTGGGTTGCCGAAATGAGAGTTACAGTCTGATGTACCTCTGTTTTCGATGAGTTGAAATACATTGAACAGGACCTGATGATAAAACCCTTCTATCCAGCTATTTGTTAGGTTGATTCTCTCTAAGCCTCTATATCATGTATCTTTATTCTTTAGAGAATCAACAAGTGAAATATTACTGATGTTAAAAACCCTTATAATTGCTCAACATAGTGATAGGCACCTGGGAAAGTCAAGAAAAAGACCGTAAGGAGAAGGGGCCAGTTATGGAGAGTTCATCGGTAATTGAAATGGGAGGGGTAATTGATAGGCCCCAATTAAATAAACATATTCTAGAAGGATCAAGAAGATCGGAGAAGACTGGAGCTGCAACAAACTCTGTTAGAGGGCTAGAATGTGGAGGGAAAATGAGTTACAAGTAACTTATAAATAGGGAAGAGATGGAGGAGAATAGGCATGCAAGATAATGAGTGAAAACCATATTGTGGAGAGTACAACCCTCTCGAAAGGCTAATTGTATTCCTGTTCTATTTTCAGTAATTCAGTTTCAATCAATACAAATCATAAATCTTGTTTCTGTCTTGCGTTTTTCATTAATCACGGGTAGAATTTACCATTAACCTGGGGTGGAACCTATCAAAGTGGTACCAGAGCATCTAAATTCAACAAGAGACAGCCATGACTCTTGCTGATCAAGTTGGAGAGTTAGAACAAAAAGCGGAAAGAAATAACAATGAACTTCAAACAGGGATCAAAGTGCTGCGTTCAGAATTTAAAATGCTGCACTCAGGGATGATGGAAAAGTTTGATCTGTTGTTGCGCACCTAAGAAAGTCAAGAAAAAGACTGTAAGGTGACGATGCCAGTTATGGAGAGTCCATCAGTAACACCGACTCTGATTTAACACAAACAAGGGCAGGCGGTAGTCACAATGATGGAGATAGGTCAGGCGGCGATTGGAGAATCGAGCCACGCATAAGAAAGCTGGAAATGCCCGTGTTTGAAGGATCCAATCCAGAATTTCAACGTTAATAAGTTGACGGAGGAAGAGAAGATGGAAGCCGCCGCAGTGTGTTTCGACAGAGAAGCGCTGGCCTGGTACAAAATGGGAGGAAAAACACCAACCGATAAGAATTGGGAAGAGGTGAAAATCCAGCTGTTGCGAAGATTCAGACCATCACAGGAGGGATCCCTTTGTGCACAATTCCTGTCTCTCCAGCAGAATACCACCGTTAGAGAGTATCGTCGGCGATTTGAGACCCTAGTGTCGCTGTTGATAGAGGTATCAGGAGATACAGGAATGTAATTTTCTCAACAGACTAGGCCGGATATCAGGGCTGAGGTCCATCTACTTAGGCCATTGGGCTTGGAACAGATAATGGAAGTAGCCCAAATGGTGGAGGACTGGAGTTTGATAACCCAGCAAAAGGGCCCATGGCAGGATGACCCAATTAAACCCAATAGTATCCCCTTTCACAACCCAAATCCACCCCCTTCTCTCAACCAAATCTAACCCAACTTCCCAGCCCAGTTAACAAACAAACAGCACCCCTAAATCTTCTCCCAACTCGTCAAAACCACTTCACCAAATACTTACAAACAACTCCAAGATGCAGAGATTCTGGCAAAAAGAGAAAAAGGCTTTTGCTATCGTTGTGATGAAAAATTTACAATTGGGCACAAGTGTAAAAATAGGGAGCTGCAAGTTCTTGTAATTAGAGAGTTGGAAGAGGCGACAGACAAAGAAGTCACAGCCAGTTGTAGAGAGCTGGAAGAAATGGGTTCAGGCAAGGAGGAGCTGAACGAGTTAGGTTTGAGTTGCTGGGGCAGCAACAATCAAGTATACTTTCCACCTTGAGGACAAGGTGACTGAAATGGGAGGGATAATTGACAGGCCCCAATTAAATAAACATATTCTAGAAGGATCGAGAAGATTGGGGCAGCAAAAAATTCTGTTAGAGGGGTAGAATGGGGAGGGAAAATCAGTTACAAATAGCTTATAAATAGGGAAGAGATGGAGGAGAATAGGCATGCAAGATAGTGAGTGAAAACCATATTGTGGAGAGTACAGCCCTCTCGAAAGGCTTATTGTATTCCTGTTCTATTTTCTGTAATTCAGTTTCAATCAATACATATAATAAATCATGTTTATGTCTTTTGTTTTTCATTAATCACATGTAGAATTTACCATTAACCTGCGGTGAAACCTATCACATGGACACTATGGTATCCCTATAAAGATATAACTTCGCCTTGAGCTAATGATTTTTAAAAACCACAATCACCGATAGTTCTAGTTAAGTCATATTTAAAATTAGATTTCAAAAATCACACGTCACGGTGACATCGTTCAAAGTGACTCAATGAAAGTTGAATTGTCAAGATGTAGTCCTAGAATTTGATAGTCTTTCATTCCTCCAAATTACGGATATGCAGATTTGGAGGAGCATAATATTAGTAGATCAAGGACATTTCAAAATAGGAAGTTCGACTTGTGAAGTAATATAAAGGCTGTAGTTGTGCTTTTGCAGTTGTTACATTATTGAATAATACAATGCAGAATATTATGATGAAGAAAAAAATACTAGTACAATTTGGCTTCAGATAACTGATGTGTGTGTGTGTGTGTGTGAGTTTTGTTGCAAATTCCAAAAGATCTAGCCAAAAACACTTTTCAAACTCTGTTCTTATTTATTTCCCTCCTTCAGCCACAGGCATTGTCTACTTATTTCTATGGTTCTGCTTCATTAATTAATTGTACACGTATTAATTAAATACCAGCCATTCCAGGCCAGGCCAGGCCAAGTTTCAGAACACTTGATCAGTGTGTTAGTTGGCTCGCCTATGGACAACCCTAGTAGAGAACAGACTGGTACCTCAACCTATTTTGAGAGCAAAGTAACATGGAGGCTGCCTCAATTGGGCTAATCAACCATGCTTTGATAAGGTCATGACTCACATTTCTCTTCTTGCAATGATTTCATAACATTCAAATAGCATGTGGAAAATACAATATAAAATGTCAGTTTTAATGTCAAAGCAAGTAGAGTGCAAATATAGATACATCATGAGGGATTACACTAACTGCTACCTGTCATGTTGCTTTTCAACCCACACTTCCATCCAAGGTGAAACTTGATTTTCAGAATAGATCAGATCGTGTGGAAGATTATCAAGCACCTAGGAGTAACAAGAAAACGCTTATTAGCAAGTAAACAAGGTTGGAACTGACATATAAAGAAGCTTGTCTTCTTGACAAGGATTTTGATGTCAACAATGTGAAGAAGGATAACCTTGTTAATTCACCAGTCAATTCCTACTATGATGAGAAATATATATACAATACAAAAGTATAAATTCTGGAGACTTAAAAGTCCATAGATATAGGTATATACCTCTAACATTATGACCCAACAAGGTTGTTGCTCGAGCCCTGTTTCAAAAACACGCCTTCAGTGTGACAGTTTCAAACACTATGAGATGAGTTTTATGGGAAGGAAAATTGTTCACAGGTAAAGGGAATGCAATTAACAGGAAGAAGGAAATGCCAGCAAATTTGAGGCAGCATACCCCACCCATTTGGGTCAGCAGCATCACGACACTCTACTCTAAACTTTGCCAGGTGACTATTTACTTCTCCGACAGTTTCTTGTTGCTTTTTGGCCAGTGAAGGACTGATTTCTACTGAACTGCAGTAGATTAAAAGAACGACAATATAACTTTACATAGTAAAGGATCCGACTTTCTCTGCTAGACTAAGTTTGGGCTATGTAACAGGAATTGTATCTTCAATACTAAGACTCTGTGCACATTATTTGCACGCACACACAAATAATCTCAAGACAATTTATGTTTGTTCAAGAATAATAAACAATAAATAAATAGTATTGATACCATGGAAAGCAATTCTTTCAAATTGAAAGCACCTTACACAATCACTAAAAATTTCAGCACAACGCAATCCAGTCTGCTCTAAAAGTAATAAACCCAGCAAAGATGCATTGTTTTGGAAAGTGAAGCATTCAAAGTTCAACCTCAAAACATTCCAAACTGTGAAAATTAATCATTTCCGTTGAATCTTGGTTGAATAAGAATTGTTCCGAATAACTCAAGATATCAAACAAAAGCAATGTGAAGCATATTAGTGTACAATTCAAGAGTCTACCCCTTAAAACTGATGCTGTACTACCTATTCTAAAATTAAAAGTATCATGGGACATTCTTGTTACTACGAGTATACAATAATTCTCAAACCTCAATAAAATATTTAGCTACTTCTACAGCATATATGGATCATGTCAACACTTTGGGATGAAAACCATGTTTAAGAAATATTAGTATAAAATTGTGAAAGAAATAAGAGACGGAAACACAGCCAAGAAAAACAGGTAAAACAAGTGTTGGGAGAGGTGGGAAAATAATATTCATAAAATTATCCAAATGACACTACTTTTTTTTTTTTTTTT
>CAIGRQ010110556.1:0-15151 GCA_903798375.1 Fraxinus sp. D2006-0159 | reverse complement strand
TAGTGGGTGTATAAGAAAAATAATTATAATTTGATTTTTGAAAAAAAAAAAAATAATACCTGATTTTAAAAGTTGAAATTAAAAGGGAAAAATTCATAAATAAGAGGTTAAGTTTCACCCATTTCAAATTTAAGAGATTACGATTTAAAATTTCAAATCTTAGATTTTAAAAAAAAAATTAAAATTAATTAATTAAATATATTAAGTTTACAATTCCTTATAATTTGGTCACAAATCACAAATTTTATATGCCACAAATTATTTTACGTTCACAATTTCAAAATTTTATAGATCACAATTTGTTCATCGGTCACAAATCGAAAATTAAAACGTCGCAAATTATTTTATGGTTACAAATCAAAAATATTATAGGCCACAATTCAGAAAATTTATAAGTTACAACTTAGTAGACAGTTACAAATTATCGATCACAAATTAATAATTTTATAGCTCACACATTATTTTTTTGTTACAATTTATCTTTTTCATTGGTTGAATATTATTTATTGGGCACATATTGGTGAATTTAATGATCACAAACAACCAAATAATATGTGATCGCAACAACACTTGTGACCACCACATCATCACTGCTGCCAACAGGATGGCAATCGAAACCCCGTTGCCGGAACCATCACCACCTCCCGACAGCAAACTATCACCGCTACGTCACCGTCACCATCACCATCACCTCTGACCCCACTACCGTAGTCAATATCACAAGGAACACTACCCAAACACCATTAAAAAATCAAATCCAAAATTAGTCACCGCCATAACCCCCACCAACACCGCCACCAACACCACCACTACCACTTCGCTAGCACCGCTACCGCTAGCACCACCACAACCATTTGCACACCACCACTAACTACCCCAAAAACTTTGACACCCAAAGCTTAGATTTTCCACACATTTTCTACCACTAGCAACGACTCTCACACCCAAAACCATCGTCGCCCAAAATTGGCACCACTAGGATCGTGACCATCACAGCCTCCACCACCACTACAACCACAACCACTACACGCCCACAACCAGTAACTGTAAGGAACCAACAAAACTCGTTGCAAATTTTTCGGCTCCAGATCGCGACCAAATTTTCCCAAATCAAGACCATCAAAACTCACAAAACCAAACAAATCTCCGGCAGCGGCAACACTATCCCATCATTAAATATATTTTATTAATTAAATAAATTTAAATCACATTATACAATTCATGATCATGTATACATACTTATGAGTCACAGCTTATTTATTTGTCACATTTTATCAAATTAATTGCTCACAAATTATTTTTTGATCACAACTAAAAAAATTTACAAGTCACAAATTATTTTATGGTCACATAATAAAATTTTCATAGATCACAAATCAAAAAAATTAATTGGTCACATGTCACAGGTCACAAATCACAAATATTATGAGTCACAACTTATTAGTCAGTCACAAATTATTACATTATCGATCACAAATTAATAATTTTTTAGGTCATATATAATTTCATGGTCACAAATTATTTTTTCATTGGCCACGTATTATTTATTGGTCACAAATTAACCAATTTAATGGTCACAATCGACCAAATAATTGTGACAACCACTAACACCTGAGACCTCCGACAGAACCACAGCCTCCGGAGCGCCAGAACCACCACCACTGTCGCCAAACCACCGTCGTTTGAACCACCACCACTTCAGATAACTAGGAACACCGTACGCTCCACCACAACCACAAAAAATCGTCAGATCCACCACCATAAACCTTGCCACCACAACCACGTTACAAACCACTACAACCACAACATCACTTCCACCAACACCAACAACCACGATTTCACCTCCATCAATACCAAAAATAATAGCCAACAGCCAGCTTGGAACAACAGCCAAAACCACATCTCGAGACCAGGTGCAACTACTACGAATGACAGCACTAGTAGCAGCGACTCAGATCTGATCATCCAGACGATTAAGCCGCATGGGGTCGCATTCACCAACTAGCCATCTCGCCTTACCTAGTCGATGGTTTTCATGGAACAACACCATCAAAAACAGAATCACAAATGCGCCGCTTAAACCTATTTTTTCTCACGCAGGTAGTCACTCCCACGAACGACGAATCGAGCAGTGGTGTTGCTGCGAGATGATGGAATGGGGAAAGGGCGATTTGGGTTGTCGACGCGGTGGAGGCTTTGACGACCAATACTGCCATTTCCTCCGCCTTTAGCCGGTGCTTCAAGTTGTTGATCACCGCTATGCGCGGCCTTGTTGGCCAAAACTTCGATGATGATGGTGCAAGACTAGGAGAGTGAGAGAGGAGAGCGCGTGAGAGATAGAGATGAGAGAGATTAATTTAATTTTGATTGAAACTTAATTTTAATATATAATTATTATGTAATACCTGATTTTTTATTAAATAAAGTTTAGATCCAATTTTTGATTTTGCAAACTTAAATGCCTGGTTTTACTAATTTTCTCAATTAACAAGTAGGATTTCAGTAATTTTTTCTCAAAAAACATATTGGCCTCGAATTGGTATGGCCCAATTGAAAGTGCTAGTCCAAATTCTGCGGCCCAGACAGTCATAACCCATAGGGCATTACCCAACTGTGTATAAAATCTAAGGCCAAACCCTAATCTCATTTCTCCATCCAATTCGCCGTTGCTCTCATTCAGTCAGTTTACCTATTAATCAATCTGTATTGTAAATTTACAAGCTTGTGATTAATACAACTCATTAATCTTTGTTATTTGTGAAAATGCAGTTTTGTTGTAGAAGAATTTGATTCAAAGTGAACGAAAATGAGTAAAGGAGGAGCTTCGACTGGCGCCCAGAAGGGAGGGAAGAAGAAGGCAGCGACTTTTGTTATCGATTGCTCGAAGCCGGTAGAGGATAAGATCATGGACATTGCTTCACTCGAAAAATTCCTCCAGGAGCGCATCAAGGTCGGAGGAAAGCCCGGTGCACTCGGAGATTCCGTAACTGTCATCCGCGACAAGAACAAGATCTCCGTTACAGCTAACGAGACTAGCTTTTCCAAGAGGTAGCTCAGTTGTCTTCTTTAGAATTCATATTTATTTAATTTCTTTACTTTTGTCTACACGTGTTTGTTTCGGTTTTAATGTAATTTTGTTGTTTTTTAATGCCAAAGCATGAATTAGTCGCTAGATTGTCAGTCCAGTTTTTCTGAGTTACATGCTACCATTTAAGTGCTAATCATTGAAACTCCGATATTGTATTATATCTCTCTCTAGTGATTAGACCATGCCAACAATAATTGATCCTTTATTTGGCTCCTGATTCTTGGCTTTCTTTATGCATTTTTGCTTTTAGTTTGTCACCATATATACACTTTGAGACTGATCTTCATGTTCTGTAGATTCCCTATTCTAAAATAGGCTCTTACAATGTTTCCAACTATTCAGCCTGGTCTATATTGAAATTTAAACGTATTAGCTGAGGTAGGGAAAAAAAAGAACTCTTGGATCATCTACTATGAACATTCGTGAAAAGAACCATGATTTAGAATGGGGGAGCTAAGTGATCTTCCTATCCATAATTGCAATAACTCAGATGTTGCAGGTACATGGAGATGAAGCTTAATTCATATATGTTATAGTTGGAAGTTTATTGGTTGAAGGTAAATAGAAGTGAGGAAAAGAACGGGTGCAGGAAACAGAGTAGATAGCGTGTTATGTGGTGGGCAATCCCCTGGACTCTTGTACCATTAAGTTCTAGTGCAATTGTGACTGCAGTTGTATAAAAATAAGAGAAGTATGACTTTTTGTAGGTACAAGTCTTATTCATGTGTTAGTTGTTAGTGGTAATGAACTGGAGATTGATTTTTAATCCCTAGCATCATTTAGTATGGAGCTTTTTGCTATTAATTAGAACTTGTTTTACTGTGTGTGAATTATTTAGTGTGATGTGTCCCTTCCATTAGCCTATATTTCTTTCTTTTCTGTAGGGCGGGGGTGGTTATTGCAAGTGGGGACTAACTCAAACTTAGGTTATGACATTGTCTGTAAGACTTGCAAGTTGTATATATGTTTGATACCCGCATTTTTACTGTTTGCCGTGCTCATAATTTTGCCAATACTTCTAGATCTACCCCATGATGTCTTGTGTATTATTTCAAACATCATGCATCGTCATGTTATATGATGCTTAGGTACTTGAAGTACCTGACAAAGAAGTACCTGAAGAAGAACAATGTACGTGATTGGCTCCGAGTGATAGCATCTAACAAGGATCGCACTGTCTATGAATTGAGGTACTTCAACATTGCTGAGAATGAGGCTGAGGAGGAAGAGTAATGATGCAAATCAGAGTTTTTCTCCTAAGATTTACATACCCTTTCATAGCTTAGTGGATTTTGTTTGTTTCCAGGATTCCATCTGTTGAGACATTTTTACGGTATTGTAGTTTCAAATTTTTCTACTTTCGATTGGAAAACGCCCATGAGATTTGCTATTATAGGGTGTGAATGAATTATTGACAAAAGTCTTTTAGCTTTTTAGTTATTTAAATCCGTGCAATTTATATTAATTATAAGATTGTTATTTAACACTGACCAATCTTTAGTTCCATTCTAAATTTCCAGAAAAAAATTTAGTATGGGTTCTTAAACTGCTAATGGAAAAGAAATAGCAACTAGATGTACGTACAGTCATCTGAAAGGGTTCAGTTTTCATCTTTTGTTAGATAACATGTTTGAATGTCGTATTTTATTACCAATTTCAATTTAGAGTGTGTTTGGTGCACATTAAAAAGAGAGAATGCATTTTTTTGAAGTAATGTGGTGAGAAGTATGTGGTTGAAAAAGAAGGAAAAATTATTGATGTGATGGAAAATATTATTTTATTGAAGAATGCGTGGTTGAAAATGAGTAGAAAACTGAGAATCAAAAAAATAATGTGGGACAAACAAGGACTTAATTGTGTGATCTCACCATGTTCTAGTAGCTGTAGTTGTAGTTTGCGAGAGGGATAATCCTTTCTATTGGTTTCCCCCCTCATTCTCAAAGGGTCTCTCCCAAAAAGCAGAGCATGATGTTGAAGTGAAGAAAGCTCCTCCGTCTCTAGATGAGAGAGCCAGGCGCCCCCCGGAGCCCTTTTGTGTCCATTAAGGACACCCTTTTGGAAAATGTTATGGGCCATATTATTTTAGGATAATGTATTTTGGAATAGTAGATTGATGGAGAATATGTGGTTGAAAAAGAAAAAGGAAAAATTATTGATGTGATGGAAAATATTATTTTATTGAAGAATGTGTAGTTGAAAATGAGTAGAAAAATGAGGAGAATTTTAATGTATACCAAACACGGGCTAAATATTGAAAAGATGCGGGCGCAATAGTTTGAGGATGAAGGTAAATAGGTAAGTCCAATTTCCTGCTTCAACTATTGGGAAAGTCAAATTGGATCCTTCAACTATTTGTTAACATCAATTTAATCCTCGAACTGTTAGTTCAGAACAAAACCATCCTACAGATAATTGGATAGTCCAATTGGGTCCTCAGACTTCTAATTTAAACCAATTTCATCCTTCAATTATTTGAAAGCCAAATTGGATCCTCCAACTATGAGTTAGAATTGGGAAAGTGAAATTGGATCCTACAACTATAAGTCCAAACAGATTTAGTTCTCTAGCTATTGGGAAAGTCAAATTGGATCCTCCAACTATTCACAAAATCAAATTGTATCCTCTTAACTATTATTTGATATCAATTCCATCCTACAAATGTTGGGAAAATCCAATTGGGTCTTCTGACTTTTAATTTCAACCAATTTCCTCCTTCAATTAGTTCATAACAATTCCATCCTACAAATCTTTGTAACGTCCAATTCGGTCCAGTATATGGAAAGTCGAATTGTGACCTCTTTTATTTTAAACTGATTTCGTCGTTCATCTATTGGGAAAATAAAATTGGATCCTCCATCTTTTAGTTCATAACAATTCCATTCTACAAATATTTGATCCTTCAACTATTGATAATGTTTTATTTCATCCTACATATACTAAATAACATCAATCTAATTCTTCAACTATTTTGGAAGTTCAATTTGATCCTTAAGCTAATTAGTTAACGTCAATTTCTTCCTTAATCTATTTGGGAAGTTCAATATGTTCCTTCAACTAATATAACAGTTCAATTTGGTCCTCTAACTAATAGTTAAACATTATTTTCATCCTTCAACTATTATGGGAATTCAATTTGATCCCCTAAATTATAGTTAACAACAATTTCATCATCCAACAGTCAGGAAAGCTCAATCGAGTCCTCCAACAATTTCTTAACATCAATTTTATCCTTCAACTATTAGGATAGTTTTGCATGCTCCTTCAACTATTAGCTAACATCAGTTTCATCCTTCAACTATTAGAAAAGCTCAATTGAGTCCGCCAACTGTTACTTAACCTTAATTTTATCCTTCAACTATTAGGATAGTTCAATTTGGTCACCCAACTATTACATAACTTGAATTTCATCCTCCAAATATTAGCATTGTTCAATTTGGTCCTCCACATTCTCTAAAAAGCCAAGGCCGTGGGTGGCCAAGAGGACCCACTTAAGATAAAGAAATTAAAATATCAACTATTTTTAATTGCGTACCAATCATGTCTCTTCTAGCTAAAAGATGGAAAACACAGCGGACTCTATTCAAAGATAAAAATAGTTCTCTCCAATTGTAATACCGATAAACTGAACTCAACCGAGCAATGCTATCATTGAAGTGTCTCGAGTTAATACTCTCTCAAATCCATTCTTTGCAACTACGATCCAAATAGTCATATATCCAAACAGGAAGTCAAAATGAGGAGTATTAGGGCAGAAAATTTGTAGTTATGATGACAGTTTCAAGCTTCTTAAAGTAGAAGCAAGCATAAAAACTTTGTTGGGAGCTCTCTGCTTGTAGTCCTTCCCCAAAGCCGTCGCAGACAGAGATGCCAGCTGCAAGTTCTCCTTATCGTCCTTGTTACGCCCTTTCGTCAGTTGATCAATGGCAGATGTACACTGAAACAGCAATGTACGACTTCCAGTTACACAAGTTTGTAAGGGATAAAGAAAGTGGATATTGCATTCTATAAAATGAAATTTAAATTTGATGTGAACAAGAAGAAGAAAGGAGGAGCCAAGGATGAAGAGCCAGTCACCAAGCATACGCCAAAAAGCGCCCTGGTATGCTTGCCACCGGTCAAGTCTATGGTAGAAGCATAATACTTATTTGCCATGTGAAGATTTTCAAGTCCTCCGAGTGTGTAGAGCACCTAGGTTTAACCAAAAAGAGCCGAGAAAGAAAATGAAATGATTTAATCACACTGTCATCGTTAAAAATATACACAAACAGACATTGATGTATAATTTTCCTGAAGTTTTCAAAGAATCCATTAAGATAATAAAGCGCAGAACCAAAATATTGTCATGTCATCTTGGAATCAGTGAGTCTAGGGAACCATATACTGGAACAAGAAATTATCCTCTTCTGGGGTGACCTAAGTACAGATTTCCTCTCATGTCCTAACATGGACTTTATTTTTATTTTTTCTTTTAACCTTTCAACTTGTTTTGGGAAATAATCGTTGACAAACAGTGTTCATTCAAATATGCGGCAGTTCGCCAATATTTCTGGCTACACTGAACCAGAAGGGCGTGTGGTTGACATCAGAACTGCTGTCGTACAAATTATACTCTACAAATATTATGGCAACTATATATGTAAAGTGTAAACAAAATGGCCTTCAGCAAGTACTCTTTTTATTATGAGAAAAATGCATCAATAGTCAATGAGCAAGTCTGGTCATTTTGGTAAACATAGATTGCACCAGAGCAGACTGGAAATGGCTCAAGAATCACAATTAGTATCTGCAGCAATTTTCCAGACAAAACTTTCAATGCCTTACTGAGATGTCAGATAAATCTATATTGTTCATAGTAGGACACACACGGATAGTTAGTCCTGACTACCTCCTCACTGTATTTCATGATCGGACTTTTTTTGACAGCAATCCTATCTAATGGTCATTTATCGTTAACTATTAGGATGTGTTTGATTGCAGTTATTTTCCATGGAAAATGTCAGTTTTTCACCTAAATTCCTACTCTGAAGTGTTTGATTGCTATTTTTTCCATGGAAAGTATTTTCCAACTTTTAAAAATATGCCTAATTTTCCTTGTTTTTAAGGAAAACGTTTTCTTTGAAGGGAGTAGGTTTTTGTCTTCCTCTAAACATGAAAATATCTTCTTTTCTAGGATATATTTTCTATGTCAATCAAACACTTTAGAGATAGTAGGCACGTTAATCTATTAGTTGCTGAATTTATAGCTTTGTTCCAATTTGGTCAGCAAACTTCTTTTCATCCACTATTAGGCAGTAAACTTCCATTTTTGTTTAAGAAAGCATTAGTAGACGGAATACCTACATTGAAACAAATATTAAGTTTAGTAACTCTTTTTTTTTTTAAAGGCTAGGTAACCAAAGTGAGACAATGCCACGAATATCTTAACCCCGATAGTAGGCTATAAATTTCTGTGGACACCATCCTATCAACTACGAGCAAAGCTAAAAGCTTGCAATCTTGCACACCTCGGAGGAAAAAGGAAATGGGGAATGAAAATCTAATATGTAACTTGCATGTGAAGTAGTGAGCATATTCATAAATAAATTTATCATAGTTTAAGAGGAAATGAGAAACGCATTTCGAAGAGCTACTTACATTGGCATAGGCCAGGTGATACAATGGTATAGTAGGTTGAGATAAAATTAGCTCCTCATAGCAGAAGGCAGCTTGCTTATACCTAATTATAATCAGAAAAACAAAATGAAAACAAAGAAGTATAGCTAAATTCTTGGTAATATATACCCCAATTATATGGAGCATTTTAGATGGATTGTTAACACTTCCCCACGGTCACACCATGTTAATTTGAAGAAGAAGAAGAAGAAGAAAGAAAGAAAGAAAGAAAGATTACATTTGTAGGGACACGTATATTTCAGCTAGTTCCCTCCATGCATCATGATCTGCCATAAATCTGATGAAAGCCCACCAGTCAGAGATACTCGACATTTTCAAAACATCTAAAGTATGAATCTTTGAAGGTTTTCTCACATTTCAAGATACTTGTTGAGCCACTCAATTGCCCCGGAAATGTTGCCCTGTGCCTTTGCCATGGCCACCCTTCTCTTGTGAATTACCTGCATGATAAAATTATAAAATAAGGGTCTGTTATTAAACAAACTCTTCTATTCACCTCTGACAACAAAAACCATACACATTTTGCTCATGAATGATGAGACATTCCAACAGAAATGCATGCTTCCTTACTAGAAACAGGTAACTTTTATTGGAAAATATAAAAAGCACAAATAAGAGGACAAGGCATCCACTAACACTAGACACAAGCACAGAACGCTAGACCTTACACAAGTTTCCAATCTAATCTGGACAGAAGCTTAAAATCTTAGTAGACATCCAAAGAGAAGCAGAAAATATAATCCTATGCCACTCAAACTCGGAGTCTGGTGCCAGACCCTCAAAAATTTACCATTCATTGCTAGCCATAAAAACCGAAGGACAGCTAAATTGTAGACTTCAAATAATTTTAGCTTCTCTAGCCAAACCAAAACCACCATGATACTGAGACATCATGGAAAAACAGGTTCCATACACCACACAATCAATCTCTGACTGCACTAGAACACACCACCCCCATCACCCCCATCACCCCAACCCAAAAAATGACTATCTTCCAATTTTTGCACCTACCGGATCAAGCTCATTATCCTCCAGAAGGCTCGAGTAAGCTTTTTCTGCCTCTTCCCATAATCCCATGGCTTCGAGTAACATTGCTTCCAGCCTACCTGTGATCATATCACAACAAAACTTATAATATGTAGAGCCATTTTTCTGAACTTAAGAAACAATTAGAAGACAGAATTAAGCTCCCTGTTTGGTTCAGCTAAAAAAGCTGATTGAAATCTAAGTCAAAGTCAATAATTAATTTTAACTACATATTTCATGGAACCCACAATTTTTCAACCACATATTCCATCAACATTTATCAAAATCTACTAATTTTTATCTAAACGAAACAGGGGCTAAATAAATTGTTGACATCAGCTTACCAAAACAGTTAACCTCATTTTTGAAGTTAAATAAGTTAAAAAAAAAAAGTGAAAAGATTACAGCAAATTAATGACAAAATTGAAGTGGTAACCCTGTGCAACAAATTGAGTCACTGAAATATAAGTTACAAAAATATTAGCCCAATAAAATAACACCACGTTTTTACGTTTTTAAGTTAATGAGAAGTGTAATATACATCCTGCCAAAGAATTCAGAATCATTCACTGCTGACTAGAATGCAGTAACATCCTTGAGATGTTATGAAATATTCAATACTTCGCAGATGTCAACTACAAGATTCAAGAAACGGCATCTGTGCCAATCACAGAGCTATAAAATTCAAAATGTTTCCACACAATTTCATCCACTTAATACAACGCAATCTTTATCATAACATACTTGTAGCCCAACATATGAAGCGTCTTGCTAACAAATACTTTAGATATGTGAAGACCATTTTATGGCTTCCCTTCCCTTTGTAGATATCTTTAGACACCAACATAATTAAGTGCTAGAAATATGAACAAAAGATACACGTGCATATATATGTAAAGAGGAGTGGAGTGTTGAGCCCAACCATCAGGCTAAAAAACTCCATGGCCCAACCCCACGGGGGTCGATAAAAAAAGGACTTTTTTCAAGTTTTATGGTAATTTTTAGAAAAGAAAAAAGAAACCTCCCAAAAAGCCAAAATAGTTTTGGCCCAGGTGGGTGCATGGATTTTCTTGGGTTGGGCCAGTATGGAGGATGATGGACCAAGCCAGGCAAGGCCGCCAGTTTACTCTACCTGCGCATTCAAGATCAGAACCCAAAACACCAGCGAGTATACTCAAAAGAAGGAACTAGAAAAGACCGTGTTAAAAGGTCAAAATTTTACATCCACTTTCCAATTTCAAGAAAAGACGAGCAACACTATAATTAAAATGCAAAACCAACTATAGCATGTCAAAATCCCACAAGGAGAAACCAATAAACCAAAGGTTGCCACTATAACCAACCAGATCATGGAAGCTCTCTGGTTGTTCAACTAGCCTTCAAGTTGTTAATATTTGAAAAATGATGTTTCATGTTTCCAATATCTAAGAGATCCATAAAATTCTTGAGTTAAAAACATATTAAGTAGTTTCTGATCAAATGTTCTTTCACATTATGTATCAACCAAGTCATTACTCCGAACATATGATCACAATACTCTTTTTGATGGAAGAATTTCTCAAACAGCAACAAGCACGAGTATGAACCATCATCCTATCATATAGCAACATGGAAAGAAAGCCTAATGCTATAAAATGATTGTTATCATCTACATTCTCCAGATATCCAATTATAACAAAATCAATATTAAGCTTTAAATGGTGAAATTGAAAGAAACCATGTAGAGGAAAAATATGTGACCATAAGCATTTGAAATTAACGATATATATGATATTTTCCTTCACGGAATCGGATGATTTATAAAATCAAATATATCATCAACTAGACGGTGGGTCAGTTTTTAACTAATGTTGGAAGTAGGTTTGGTACCTGACCCGTGTCCACCCCTATCATCAACTTCAATTCAAGTTAGTAAAAGTATGATCAGGAAAAACAAGAGAAACCAAACACATAATTACTACATACAAGCATCGACTCCAGCAACATGTATGCTGCACAAGATTATTGGTTTTCTCTTCATGTGGATATAGTTACAAAAGTGACTCGCATGTCTATAAATCACTACCACAATAAAGCACAAGCTTGTATAGGTAATTTTAATGCACTTAGCAGCCAGTTAGATTAACTTACCAACCCTTTTACTCTCTGGAAACTTTTCCAGCAAAACTTTTACGTAATCCTGCAAAATTTTAATAGATAAACAGCACAAGTCCATGGTCAGCACTAAAGTTCGATAAACATGACTGCAAGCTGCTAATGAAGTTACGGAGTATACTACATTTGTTCATGACATAATAAAGAACAAATTCGCAAGCCAAGACATAAAAAAACAATAAATAATATGTTAAACCAATTCCTGTCATTTAAAGATAAAGAATGATAAATGCCGAATACTAACCATGTGGTTGGACTACCTTCTTTAATAACATAGATCCATATGGAAGTGAAATATCAGTGCGAGAAATAGACCATTTTTTTTTTGTTGAGTTCTTTGATGAGAAATCTTGTTCATAATAAGATTTCTTGTATTCTATGTTCTGAAACCAACAAATAACAAGCATTTAAGTGGTTTGCCACACAACTGCTCATTGAAAGATTTCAGCTTCAACGGAAACAAAAAACACTGGAATAGAAGTAAAGTAAGTAGAAAACTTAGGATCTGTACTATTAATGCCAGGCTGTTATAAGCATCATTGAATCAATCTAAAAGCAGAGGAAAGAATTTTAAGTTCAAAATACGGAACTAGAAATATACGCAATAGAGTTTTACAGGTGTAATAGAATTGCAGGAGAGGCAAAAATATTTTGTTTTAGCAATATGCCAAAAGTAGAATGTGGATACAATATAAACACACAAGACTGGGAGTTAACAGGTAGGCAATCCATTGGAATAAACCAGTCAAAAGCCGGTATCCCCTCCCGAGGAGTAGGATCGAAGTGTCCTTTTAGCACTCACTAAAACACTGCACCCTTGCACCAAATGGAGGAGTATACTTCCATGACTATAACATGGAAGAACGTATTAATAATAATGTGCTTTGAATAGTTAAGGAAATCCTATAGTCAATATTGTCAGTGATAGTTTGGGGTGGGTTTTCCTCGTGGTGAAACTATTGAAATTAGCATCCTGAAATGGATCAAGAATAGCTTATTATACAGGCCGAAAAACTAATATGTATAATTATGATGTTTCAAGTTTGTTTTGTAAGCAACATTCTATTCAAAAAAAAATTCTCATCGCGCCTCAAACGTGAGTGCCTTATCAGGCTTTATATTTCATATTTTCTTATTTTGTTCTCCAAAAATCACTGATCTTCAACGACTCTTAGTTTCCCAACATCCACAAAATAATTAAAAATGGAAAAAGTTGGTTAGAAGCATTACAAGATGGGAAAGCCTCAATTCATGGTGATGCATCTGCCAGTCAAAGTGGAATAAGTTTGGAGTAACTTAAACTTCAAACATAGAAGAACAGAATCATAAAAAAAAATATTTTATGCAGGTAAAAAATTGTAAATTTGATATGAAATTAGAAAAAAATACGAGACTCGTGAAACAAACAAGTTTCAGTTGATTGGCCAATAAATCGATTCCTTATATTTATTCATCTTAGGGTCCGTTTGATTGCAAATGTAGAAAATGAGTGGAAAGAAAATGTTTTACAGGGAATTGATTTGCCTAGAAATTGTTTCACTGAGAATTGTAATTAATTGTGTTTGATTGGTATAATTTTTCATGGAAAATGTTGAAAGTTAGGCGTCCGTTTGACTTCTTTTTTATGAAAATTGTTCAATAAAATGATAATTTTTTCTACCATTGAGTCTAAAATGTTCCAATTGCAAAAAAAATAAAAATAAATAAATAAATAAATTTATCATACCAAATATCATTCATTTGGCTTTGTTTTGCATGGAAATTGTCAATAAAAGTGATAAATTTTTTTACCATTGTGTCTAGAATTTTTTCCAACTACCAAAGAAAAAAAAATTGAAAAATATTTACTAACCAAAATATCAAGAATTTGTTTTTAATTTGTTTTCCTCAAAAAAGTGAAAAATTTGAAAAGTTGGAAAATATTTCCCGAAAAATTTTTGCCTATCAAACGCTACAAAAGTTGTAAAATGGAAAAAAATTTCATGGAAAATGTGGTGTATCAAACAGACCCTTAATCTAAGAGAGAATTAGCATCAAATTTGGACTTCACTACCAAGAAATTAGAGCAAGATGATTTATGTTGCCAGAAGATGATTTTGAATACAACTAATTCTTCAGGTGACAAAACAGTAAGTTGCAACACTGGGGATTGTGCAAAAGATTGACAAATAGACAGAGAGGGGAAGGGCAATATTTTTTCTGTCTTTTTTTTTTTTTAGTAACTCGCAATTCTACTGAAGATGTGCCAAAAGCAGGTGCAATGTACAGAGGTTAAATACCAAAAGATTACAACCCATGGCTGCGAATTCGTGTAAAGACTTTCTTATACTAAAAAGAGGTGACAAAAAACGTCAAAACATAATTAAATACAATTCAACCTCTTCAGTTCAAGTTCTTGCTTCATTTTGACTCCACTCCTCCTATCGATGTTCTACTGGGCACTGTTCTTATTTCATTACATTGGGAAATTTAATTAGTAATAGCAATGCTCTAGCCCTCCTCTTGGCCAAAAGACATCCTAGGAACTCACCAAATGTTATCACCCTCCCAATTAAAATTGAGATTAGTATTCTCTCTCTCTCTGTAATCAAATTCAAGCTATTTTCATCAATATTACACAATAGCCCATCACTTGGATCTAAATAATAAGAGGTCGGGATTGTACCCTCTCCATATATTCTCTGATTTTGCTTCTTCCAATTTAACCAAGAGTGATCTAAATCAATTCCACCTGCCACTCAGATTACCAACCCCATTCTCCTAGTTACCCCATTTCCTTAACATCTCTTCAGCTGCATTCCTCTGCGGAACCTTTGAATTGATATCCTTAAAACTGAAGACAAGGCATACGGTCCTACTTAGAGCATCCAATCAAGCAACAGGAAAGAAACGAGGTAATGCAACACTCCTCCTCTGGTTTAGATAGGATCAAACTTCTAAAGAACTTGAGGGACTCCTTGACTTCAAATTTTATTTCCCTTCGAAAAGCACTTCATTCATCAGACATCGTGCATTAACTATACTCTAGTGATACCTCTTTCAATTCTGGAAAAGGAATTCATCAAACTAGCATGATATTTTCCTTGGAACAAAAAGGGGCAGACATAGCGAGGTTCCTCTCCAAACCAGCTCCAAAGAAAGCTCTCAATAACCTTAACCGTGTTAAAACAAAAAATTAGTTATTCAATTTGATGAGTACTTTTGACACTT
>CAIGRQ010110430.1:0-10237 GCA_903798375.1 Fraxinus sp. D2006-0159 | reverse complement strand
AGTACAAAAATAAATTAGCACCACTTCTCGACAACGGCGCCAAAATTTGGTATGTTGTCACAAGCACCCAAAAGTAATATCTTAACCTCTAAAACTAATGTAGTAGATGAAGTAAGGGTCAATCCCATGAAAAGTATGTAATTCAATATTTTATGCAATTGTAAATAACGCAATTAATAACAATGAAAATTAAATGAATGAAATCAATCAAAAGACTAACTTGATTAGCTAAGTCCACATCCACCGTGGAAAATCCACAATTGATCACATATGCAAGGATAATTCAATTCATATTTCGAATATTTAACGTTGGAATAATTTTCTCATCTCTCCTTAATTTTAGTTAATTAGAAATCAGCGTTCTATTTAACCCTAATTACTAAATAATCCTAAACCAGCATTCAAAATTCAATTTAATAACATCTTTACACAATAGAGAAATTGATGATAACTAGATAACACAAACACCAGCAATTGTATTCAATCTATTTAAACATTCTTCTTAAAATTCAATAACCTCTATCGCAGAAAATCATCAAATCCTAGTGCTTCACAAGTTAAAGGAATCAAACAATTACGAATTTGATAATTAACTTTGTAGCAGATTGTAACGAATAAAAAACTAGTAGACCTCTTAGCAATTAAAAATAACAATAATAGAAATAAGTGCAGAAGAATATTCAACACGCAAAATAAAAATTAAATAATAAGAAAAACTATTTAGATCTCGCAATATGTGGTTTTTGAGGCTTCAATTTCCTTTGATCAAGTGCAAAAGTTTAGTTACAATTCATGAATCTAATAGCAAAATAATGAAGATTGGAGGTGTTCTCTCCGTTGTGGACGTCTTCTAGGTAGGGATGGCAATGGGCCGAGCCGAGCCGGCTCGGTCCATTACCCCACGAGCTCGGCTCGTTACCCTACGAGCCGAGCTCATGGCTCGTTTTGCTACGAGCCAAGCCGGCTCGGCTCGGCTCGTGAATTTTTTATTTTTTTTTATTTATAGTTTTTCCTAGTTTTTTTTTTTAAATTATTATATTACACGAGCCCACGAGCTCGGCTCGTCTACGAACGTGTGAGCCTGGCTTGGGCTCGTGCTCGTCTTTTGACGAGCCCGAGCGGCCCGTGGATCGCTACAGTACGAGCCGATCGGGCGAGCCGACGAGCTACTCGGCCCGATTGCCACCTCTACTTCTAGGCTTTTTAAAGTGTAGAGAGATTTGTTTCCATAAGTGTTTGATTGGAATTAGGAAATCCGAAGATTTGCCTCGAAAGTCTTCTATGCGATCGCACAGTATAAAGTCACGTGGTCGCATGGAAAAAATAAATTCAACACTCAAACTCTCGGTAATGGTCTATGCGATCGCAAGAAATTAACACTATGTGACTGCATGGTGTTACAATTTTCTCTGTCGGACAGTTTTTAGTATTTTTATCTTATCTTCCACTCTCAATATCTGATTGTAGTGATTCAGGATGCGTTAGAAAGATAACTCATAGGGCTACAGCTTTACTTCAGATATCTTCTTCCTAATTGATCGTTTGCCATGTCAAAAATGGGTCTCAAACTGAGACTGAAAATTTGATGCATAACTTTTCGATTGGAAATTGATCTATGATCATACTTTGATGATATTTCATCCCTTTGATGTCTTCTTTCATCCAATTGACTCCTATCACTCTTAAATCTTTATCGTGAGGTTCTACATATCTTTTGAGTATTTGCATTTTAGTCCCTGAACTTGCATTCCCTTTCACTTTGATCAATTTTCACTTATTTCTTCCAAATTACACCATATCCATAGAATTGCCACCTAAATCAAAATATGAACATAATGAGTACATTTTGACACAAAATAAATTACGAGCGCATAAAATAAAGAAGGAAAAATATGCATTTTACATTCGTATCAGTAGAACTATCTTCAATCCAAGTATATTCTTTATTGTAAAAATACTCTTTGTGCACACACCCGTGCAAAACTATCTTCAACCCAAGTACACTTCTTATTGTAAAAATACTCTTTCTATGATACTATAAAATTACATAACAAAAGACAACAAGTTGCTATTGAAGTTCTAAAAACTTTTGATAGTGTTACATCATCTATCTCTGATTTACATCGTTAAAAAGAATTTATAATTTCACGAATTTTAAAAAAACTCGAGCCAACTCGACTTAATGAAGCTCGAGCCAAGCCGCGGATTTTCGATTGAGCTTTGGCTTTGCCTGACTTGTTTATACCCTTACTCTAACATGACAGCTCTAAAATTCTAGCTTAATTTTTTTTATTTATAAGTTATATTTTGGTTAAAGGGATGATTCGGGTGTCTGACTAAGCTTTGTTGGATGGGAATTAATATCAGATTTTTTCTAGAATTTGATAAAAATTAATGAAATGTGTGATTAAAAAGTTGGGATCCTATAAAATATTTGATTAAAATTAATTGTTGTCAACAATTAGTTAAATAACACATTTTATTGGATTCGCAACTTTTTAAACACACATTACATCAAGTTTTATTAAGATCTATTAAAATTTTGATTTTTATCTAAATCAAACCAGGGCTTGGTAAAAGCGTGAAAGATTAGGACTTGCATGGAGAAGATGTTAAATTTTAAAAGTGAGTTTTATTTAACTAAAAACATGAATCTAATTAAATTCTTATCTTGTCTTCTCTTTTTGTGAAGCTTCATCCTAAGAAGGTTACATTGGTTGGTATGATAATATAATTGATGTTGTTGACACCTTTTTTGCATAGCTGACGTGGACAACAAATCCTAACTTCATTCATGTCTACGTAGGTATTCTCTTGCACACTTGGAGAAATCGTTAGTTACCCGTGGCCTTCTCCGATGGTAGTGAAGGAGGTCGCGAGTACTTCAATGGTCAAGTCAACCACCGATGACGGAATAAGGGGTGTAGGGCGTCTAGGGACGTGGAAGCACACAAATTGTGTGCTAGGAAAATATATGAAAGGAAGAAAGTATAGTTGCATGTGATATTCAAAGTGTTAAAGTTTCATTACCTCTCGAGGGCAAGGTATGATGGTTAATATAGTGATGGAGGTGAGATATTAATAGTTGGATATGGATACATGTGGACACATCTGATGGTAATAGTGTCTCGTGTCTCCTCCTAGGTGTCAATCTGTCAATTGTAGGTTGACGAGCATTTAATGCAGCCGTTAATGCTTTTTAAATAGTAGTTTGACTTAACCCTTTAGGGTTTGCCATCGGGATGTCAAATCACATTAATCAATCATAAGATTTGCTCCAAATATTTACTTGGAAGACATGGAATGCAACGTGCTCCTTTATTATTTGATCAATCACTTCGAACATTTTCGTGGGGCAGACATGACATCTCATCCCAGTCCTAGAGGTCAGCCTCAAAGGTACATCAGATGAAGTGATCCATCACCTCAATGTTGTCCCACTACGGACAAGTGGATAATGATGTAGATTATAGGCTTGTTTCAGTTTCCTGGTAGAAGTGAAATTTAGCCTCGGTGGAGGAGGCGTAACAATAGCCCCCCAAATCCATGTATGGATATTTATATATTACGTGGACTTCTTTGTGTTTGTGGAAAGGGTGAGGTGGAAGTAAAATGGAAGTGTGAGGTGGAAGTGAAATGGAGTCTCAGTGGATGAGGCGTAAGAATAGTCCCCTAAGTCCATGCATGGATATTTATATAATATGAAGACTTATTTGTCTCATGGGAGGCGTGAAGTGGAAGTGAAATGGAGCCTCGGTAGAGGGGCTTAACAAATGTCATCAATTTTTCCCTTTCCTACTTTCTGTTTGTCAAATTCGTCAAATTAACATATAGGTTCAGTAACGTAGTGCTATATAAAATTTGGCAAGATATTATGTAACAATTATTCAATTATAGAAAAGGGATAATTGCAGCAAAATTCACAAACCTTTGAAACATTAGCAGACTTTCTCCAAACCTTTGATTTGTTGCAGCCTTCACCCCTAACATTTTCAAACGTCGCATGTGAGACCCTTTTGGATGGTTTCCATCCATAATTCTGTCAGTTGATCAAAAATTTAATTTTGACCACATTTTTAATATTTTAATAAGGGACAAAAGAGTAATTTTTCATTTATCACATTGAATAATTAAATAAGAAATAAGAAATAAACAAAAAAATACAACCACCTACCGGTGTCTTCTTCCTCACAATCTATTACAGTCACTGGCATGTTCACATCGATTCCTCGAAAAAAACGATCTGGTAATTTTATTTTTTTTCGATTTCTCCCAAAAGGGGGGGGGGGGGGGGGGCAGGGCCTTAAAAAAAAAAAATTTTTTTTTGAAAAAAAAAAAAAAAAAAAAGCACTTCAAACTAAAAGAGAGACGATTAATGATTGCACTGAGGGCGTCTTGTCCCTCCACGTGCATTACCACCATCCTCACAATCTTGTTACACAAATAAAGGCATTTGATAGGATTTATGGCCGGTTTGGGTTCAAAATCGAATTAAAATTGAAAATATAATCGTTATTGGATCCCTCTCGTTTAATAAAAATCAACAATAACAGCTAATTTTTCAATTTTAATCTCTACCAAAACAAGGGACACGTGTCAAACATTCATTGGACAATTAAAAAAGAGTCACACAAGTGCTGACTCGCAACACTTGTCATTCAATCCTGTCAACTGCTCCTGTTCGAATACCTTATTCACCATCCTCAAAAACAATCGAGTCGTGCTACACGTACAAAAGGGGTGACAAATGGCATTCTTGGTGTACAAAATGTGGTACAAAATGGTGTCCAAAATGATCAAGTGGAGGCCCCTACTGGAGGGGCGGCTGTGGGGCCAGCCTCCCCTCCAATAGGCGGCCGCCACTTGACCATTTTGGACACCATTTTGTACATGTAGCATGACTCATTGAAAGGATAATTCTTGGTGTACAAAATGTGGTACAAAATGGTGTCCAAAATGACCAAGTGGAGGCCCCTATTGGAGGGGCGGCTGTGGGGTCAGCCTCCCCTCCAATAGGCGGCAGCCACTTGACCATTATAGACACCATTTTGTACCTGTAGTATGACCCATTGAAAGGATAATTCTTGGTGTACAAAATGGTGTCCAAAATGACCAAGTGGAGGCCCCTATTGGAGGGGCGGCTGTGGGGCCAGCCTCCCCTCCAATAGGCGGCCGCCACTTGACCATTTTGGACACCGTTTTGGACACCATTTTGTACATGTAACATGACCCATTGATAGGATAATTCTTGGTGTACAAAATGTGGTACAAAATAGTGTCCAAAATGACCAAGTGGAGGCCCTTATTGGAGGGGCGGTTGTGGGGCCAGCCTCCCCTCCGATAGGCGGCCGCCACTTAACCATTTTGGACACCGTTTTGGACATCATTTTATACCTATAGCATGACCCTTATTGAAAACAATCATAGTCTTTGATAAGACAGTCCAAGGTTGGAGATATATCTTATGTCATCATTGTGCTGCGGATACAGCCCTCCTCCAATCAAAGCAACTTGTTCTCTAAAAATTGTGTAGATAATTGTAGCTTGACATGGTTAAGGCGGCTCGGAAACGCAGCTTCACCTATAAAAGGGTGGATCATTTCCCTCCCAAGGAGGGCATGGAAAATTAGAGAGACCACAGATAGATCTGCCCATGCTAAATTCATTTTGACCTCATCAAAACTAAAACCTTATTAAATCAATTAAAGAGTGCCACGTCACTTTTTATCATCAACAACATCTGTCAAGATCTTAGGATTTGGCTATCTAGAAATAGAGAATAAATCGTAAGGTATGAATTGACTACATTTCTAATCCCACATCGCTGGAACATCAGCTATACACATTTATAGTTGCAACATAAGCTCGTGAAAATAGTAGTAATGATTGAGTGACAACAGTGATAACAAATGTCTGATTTTTATTTTTATTATTATTATTTTGACAATTCATTCATTTCCTGGGTAAATTTATTGAAGATTCAAAATATGTAAATCGTAGCAATCTGTACAGATTATATTAATTTTGAAATACCCCTTTTTTTCTGGGGAAAATTTAGAACTTTAGTGCACTTAATTCGATATGATTTATTTTAATCCCTGCTTGATGTTCGTATCTAAATCATATTACCAGAATAGATAATATTAACTAAGACATATAATCAATTAATCCATTGTCGTCCAGCGGTTAGGATATCTGGCTTTCACCCAGGAGACCCGGGTTCGATTCCCGGCAATGGAATTTTTAAAATTTTAAGTTTTTTTCCCAATAAGGTTGGGAATTTTAATGGGATCCTTTGAATGTTTTACTAGCTAAATTGAATTTTATGTTATTTTAATTAAGGTTTTTAAATCTGAGTTCGATTCACTTTTTCAACTAATCGAAATCTTGAAAGAACTTTAATCAAGTTGAAATCAAAATAAATTTGAGAAGCTCAGTTAACTTTTTACATTTATTTTTCCTTGAATATCCAAAATAAAAGGAACTTGGACGAATAATGACGAGTTTAAAAGAAAATTGAGATAAATATTGTATCTTGTCTTGTGTCACATTGCACCGAAATTGCAAATATAGTTTCTTTTTACAAGCGATGGCGGTAAAAGCCATCAAATCCGAAGCAAAAGCAGTTGGGTAGTTTCAATAGAATTATGCTATTTTTACATTGATTGTGGACATTTTTATTGACATTCAATGATGTGTAAAAATTTATATCATTGATTGTTTCAAGCGTTGTTAAAATCAATAGCAAAAATGTTGGCCACCTCACACAATATCAACTAAACCGTACCTGTAGCAAAACTGATTCCAATATCCTTGGCAAGAGAAGTTGGTGAAGTACAAGGATGAACTGTAAAAAGGAGTCGGGGCCCGGGGGTTACCGGGTGCTTGGGGCTTGGAAGTGAAGTCTATTGGTATCCAACCGTGCTACATTGCCAATGTCATGTACTAATGCACACTTGGCAAATTTTCGTTGACAATTAAAAAAAAATAAAAAAATCTGCCAATCAGGGGCTGTCGTTTCAGCCTGTGTAAAACCCTGTATAAGGGGCTTATTCCTTTGGTATCAGTATATTTAATCTTTTAGTGAGATTTTCTTAGTCGTGTTTAGTATGACATCTGAGAGATTGTGAGGAGTATATTCTGCTGTAATAATAGAGAGGTAAGAGGAAACTTCTAGAGATTTCTTCATACATTCTGTAACAGTTCTTGGTTGATTCTAGTGGATCTAGAGCTATATTTATTTGTAGATACTCAATGGGTGATTATGTCGGAACCTGAACATTCGGGCCCTTATTGGCAAAAAATCCTTGCTCCTGTTTGACAACTATTATTTGAAAAAAAAAAATTCTACATGCTCATTTTTAATCACATTCGCACAATAAAATATGTTGTACGTGAACCTAAAATTTTTCCTTACTTTTTAACCACGCATTATGTTAAAAATCACTAGTCAAAACATATTTTGTCCTAAATAATGGTTGTCAAACAGGGCTTTTGTGATTGTTATTTTTTATTTCTGCGATTTACTTTCTTGCTACGTTTTTAGGTTTGAATTGGGTTATTACGAACGCTTTTGGGACCAACAATGGTCTTGCGCTTGAGATGTTTGAAACAATCTGTTATTGAATTGTAACTTGTAAGGTACAAACAATATAGCATCTCCTGCTGTCTTAACCTGGTTTGTACCTCTGTCAAGATTTGAGAGTTGAGACATAACTCCAAGAAGCATTTTTGTTAAAATCCATGTTTGGTCAAAGTCAACATAATCACATATTTCATGAGACGCACCTTTTCAACAATATATTTCATTAATTTTTATCAAAATCGACTAAAAATCTGATTTTAATCTTCCACCAAATAGTGACTAAAGAGATTCCCAATTTAATTGTCGATAACTTTTAACAATTTCTATTATATCAAGACCTTAAAACTCTTAGAAAGAAGTCCTAAGAACTTTGATTTCCTGCCAAATTCAAACTTGGATATATGAGAAACACCTACACGCCCTCCATTCTATTTGCAAAAATATGTATTTGTGGTAAACAGTCGCTCTAGTTGGATCATTATGCTCACTTCTATATGGTGACGTCCCTGCTCATTCTTAAGTTGGAGTTCAAGGTGACATCCTCCAGGTTTTGGAGTGCCTTTTCAAATTTTGAACCGTCTGTCTATGTGGTTTACCAAGCTGATAACAACTATTCCTTATGCAAGCGATTAGCATGTATGAAGTTTTACCTGCATCCAACATGATCTAATTGCAATCTTTCTCATAAATTGGTTTGATTTACCTGCATAATTTAATAATGTCCATTACCATTAAGGTTTGATTTCAATCCTTAAAAGTAATATTTTAATAACATAAAGTTTAAGAAAAAATGGTTCAAAGTGGGCATTCAGAATGCGGAAAATCTTAACCAACCCGTCTTGTACTAGATAGATAAAATTAGTGGCGCATCATCTCTTTAATATTGGGAGCATAACGGGTCCGATGCATGTAGATGGAATTTTGATTCCTTATTTGTAGTCCGTCATGGAAATTGACTTTGATTCCATTGTCAATTTCAATCATGCCACGCCACGAAGAAATGCACGTTGTGTTACATGCGCCGTTTTAGACATGAAAAATAATTGCACTAAATCATGTCGAAAAGTTAATCTACTTGATGGAGCATAAAGCACTATTAGAGTTAAGTTTCGACTTAATCCCCGTTTTACCACTATTAAAATAAAATTCTTTTTTTCTCAAATTTATTTTCAATCAAACATATTTATAATAAAATATTTTACACGTAAATTCAAGATTTTTGCTACTTTTTAAACATACATTATCTACCGAATCACTATTTCAAAGCTCATTTTATGATTTGTAAACAAGGTCTTAGTTACATAGACGTAAGATAAATTTTCAATAGCACCGAACGAAGATGATGTACAAAAAATCTAGTTGTGTTAACTTATGACAAGACCTTGACATAGTAGAAGAGTTAGTCTTAATCGAGCAGACAAGCAGTGATCTTTCTTGATTCTTGAATCGAGGAGTATAGATGGATAAGTCATTACTTGATGGGCATGAGAAGATGTGATGATTTGTCGTAAGAAAATATGAATATAAATCTATATTGACTAGATATGTTAAAGATAATGAATGTTATGAGAGGTATGAGTAGGACTATAGTTTAGAATTCCAAATCTTGAAGCAATCATGACAAGAAGAAATATCCAGAAATATTGGAGAGTGAATTTTTTTGGTTAAAGGGTCACGTCGGGAGGCCATCCTCATATTATGCAATGCATCTGTTTAAGAGTTAAAAGAGCTTAAAGACTAAAGTGAGAGCCCCCGGACCTCCCCCACGTCGGGATACTTTTAAAAATGGCATGGTCAAACCTTCATATTTCCACTTTGATTTTTAAACAATGACATATTTTCACAATGGCCTTTTGAATTGCAAAAGGCAAAAATACCCTTAGCAAACAATACAATTACAAAAAATCATTTTTAACTAAAAGACAATATTACCATTTTAGTTAATAAGTAAAAATCAAACACTTCACATAAAATTTCGAAACCAGCTAACTTTTCTTATCTGTTTATTTCAACACAGTTAAAATCTTTCGCATTTTTCATTTGCTTCAACCTCAAAATCTCAAAAAATGATCAAACATTGTACAAGAAATTTCTTTTTTCTTTTTTACGTTTATCATTTCGAATCGATAAGTACAGTATGTTTAATTTCATATTCACTAAATTAGTATACTTTTTTAATTGATAAATCTTATTTCGACATAAATTAACATGTAGATAATAAATTTTAACAAAATTATAAATTTTTTTAAGCATAAACAAGAAAAAAATCATCTACATATCATGGTCGTCGTAGCAACCGACTACTGATGTTAACGGCAGATCGTAACAGCCGATTGTTATGGCCAGCCCACCGTAAGCCTCACAACAGACGACTATTAAGCTGCTTTTTTTTTAAATCATAATAGTCAGTGATTGGGTTGACTTTTCGACAATTTTTTTATATAATTAAAAATTCTGTTTTGTCATGCAGATATTGTTGTGGTTTCAGTTTGTTACTGAATATAATTAAAAGTTCTGTGTCGTCGAGGCCACCCCCTCCGTCCCTAGCACATCCTCTACCTCGAGAACAACCGCCCCTCCGCTCAGGGGCGAACCGAGACCATTTTTCTTGTGAGGTCAAAAATGAGAATTCAAAAATTTTTAGGTAAAAAA
>CAIGRQ010110412.1:0-13902 GCA_903798375.1 Fraxinus sp. D2006-0159 | reverse complement strand
AATATTATTTTTAATTGATTAAAATAATATTAAAATAAGAAAACGTCTTTTTACCCATTCTAAGCTCGCTTAGCCCATAGCTCAACCTTCACGCATCGCTACGCATTACGTCTTTTAGAATCTTGCTTTGAAGTATCCCGTGAGGGGAATATGGAAGTCCATACTTCTGCTTTTATATTATTTGCCTGATTGTAATGATTTGAATTTGATTGTATTCTGATTTTGTCTCGGCTGTAGTTCGCGACGAGTTTCGTTAACGATATGCCTTGTTACCTAAAAAATGACGATTTTCATTAACATAGTTCCCTTAAATACGAGTATTTGTGCAATATTGAAAATAGAAAATAAAATAAAAACTTATAATGGCGACGTGCGACCTAACTTAAGATGAATGAACTTAAATTGTACAACACTACAACAGTGACATTAGGTGGTTCAGAAGTTGATATCTAACAAATAAATATTCAAATTCAAAAAAAATTATGAATTGCTATTTAGTTATCTTTTATTTTTTTAAAATAAAACTATCATAACATCAAATACTGGATACAAAAATACAAATTTGAAAATGAAATATGAGTTTTGCTATCCAACCGAGCTTTTGAATCTAAACGGAGCTCTAGACGTGAAAACTTACATGAGAGGATTTTTTTCATATGCCGTATATTTTGCTTATGTGGCACAATTTTTAAAAATTTATGGTTGCATTGATGATGCTCTAAGATGAATTTCCACTCTTAATCCTTGTGTGATGTTGATTTTTTGATAAGTAATTTTGTGAAACAAGATTTTTTGAAGAATGTATGTTTAAAAATATGAAAAGTTATTAATCTACGTGCAACATTACTTTATCCGAAAAACGTGTGGTTGAAAATAAATTCGAAAAAAAATAATTTTGAAAAATCCCTGTTAAACAAGGACTTGATATAATTATGCGATAGGACTATGATTTTTGTAACAACTAATTTTCAATCTATTTTTTGTTTTCTTGACAGAATTATCGTCAACTTTTCGATTATATAACATCATTGATTCAAATCGATGCTTATCGTCCACTTTGTTGTTGGAAAAAATTCAAATTTTATAATATTGATGGAAGGTTGATGACGAAAATGCGACGACAAAGAGTTTGAAACATGAACAAAAGTTGAGAACATTTGATATTTTATACAACAATAAAAAATTTGTGATAATAGTGTAACCCATTTTATTATATATGTCAATAAAGGTGTTAATTTAGCAATCATAAAAAAAAATAAAAAAATAAAAAAGCATTAAAAGCATTTCTTCTATTACTCTCAAAATTAGCACTTTTAGTCAAAACTTATTTTTTTTTATCAATGCATTTCGTGAACTCACGATTGCTACATACTTATTCACAATTAATTATCTATTTAATAATTTAAATATAAATAATTTCCAAGTATGCTTTAAGTTTCTATTTTATTTGTAGCTAATAAATATATTATTTATATGGTTATAAACAATTCATAATTACTCGTGATTAATTTATTTTATTTAGGTACGTGTTTGTCTAGTGTACTACCAAAATAAGATGCTTAGACTTGTAAAACAAAATGCTTAAAAAAAGCATCTTTTAAGCCAAATTCACGCTAGTCCCTCTAAAAAGGTGTGTCAATTTAAAATAAGTTCTCTTGGTAGCCTTTATTTTAAGGGGTTGTTTGTTTAATCAATAATTATACTCGTACAAAAAAGTTTGACAAAACGTGACTTGACGACCCCCTATTGGAGGAGTGCATGAGGCGTAGCATGGTTCTTGTTTAATTAGGTAATTTGAGGCTTATGGTTAGTTTTCTAGGCCTTTGACAACCAATTTGAATTATTTTATTACTCAAAATTTGATTTTGCTACTAACTAAAACTTAAAGCTAGCTACCAAATGAGCTTCATTTTGTTTTTAGATCATTTTACTTTGTTTTGTCCTAAAAAGACATCATGGTAATGTGTAAGAAGTAAACTAAGCGAACTGGTCGAAGTCATGCTCAAGAGCTAACAAAACTCGTCCCACAAGTGAGGGTCAAGCCCATGATGATCTTTTCGCCGAACCTTTAATTCATATGACAAAATGTGATTTTGAATATCGGTCACGAGATGTTTTAACTTGGTGTTTGAGCTTTCCTTATTTTCTATATATGACACATCATATGAACGATCATAACCATGTACCCATATATTAGAAATTAAGAAAGACTTGGTCAATATGACATAAGTATCGACTTGTTTGTGAGTGATTAATCTATAATTTAAGCTGCGGATTCCGTAAAACGGGTAGATAAAAATGGCTAATGAATTGTGGATCCACTGAATGGATGGATAAAATAATGAGTATAAACTATAACATAAACTTCATAGTGACAAAATAACAATCAAGTCAATTAGACAGAAGTCGACTCAAAAGGGATGAAGAACATATCAAGTACTCTAATTCACATATCTTTGGTACCTAAATCACTCTCTATAGATACAGTGTGACTACAAGACTTTCATACCATAAATATTTATAATTTAGCGAGAAACCTCTGTCAAAACTCTCCCTAGACGAAGACCACTATTTGACTTGAACATTATTGTCTATGGTAATCACATTCCCCTTTATGGTGCAATCAAGATCAAACCAATCGAACTCATTATTATGTAAAAAAAATTGACAAAGAATATTGCTTTAATTTCAATAAGAGGAATACCATTGAAAAACTTGTGTGCCTTGTCGATCAGGTTGTGCAGTCTCGTCCAATTCAATCAAGCACCGTTAAATCACTCTTAACGTTAAACATCCTTATTCTCTCAACTAATTGTCCAACTGATATTTAAAAAACCCTTAACCACATGTAACAATAATCACAGAAACATGCTTAAAATTCTCTGCCAGTCAGTATAAGCAAATTCTATGTGTCTTTACTTTATCTGAGTTGAACAACGTGGGCAATGGGCCAGCTCCACCCATCTCCGCCGCTTTCCGCAGCTTTTCATCCACCACTCTTACTTTTCTCTTCGATTTCCGAGAAAGGCCTTGTGAACCTTCACATCCTCGTCAACATCTTCTTGGTAAAAACCATCATTGGTCACTTACTTCTAAGGGAAGTTTGTTTTGGTCATCCGACTTTTTTTTTTGGATCGAATGAATCTAGGTCAGTATGGGATTGTGAAGCCTTTCAAGCAAGCTAAATTATAAATATTGATCTAAAACCTCAATACTACTCCTACAATGAACTTCCTTGACATAAATATTATGCTACAATTAACATGAGTTTAAAACTATAAAACTAATACAAAGTTCAATCATAAAAATGAATAAAGCCCAACTAAATACAATCTAAGCCTATAGGATTAAGGGCAAAAAATATGTGACGATTAATGATTTTATATTGTCGTCAAATTCTATCCAATGAATGTGTTCTCGTTGGAATTTTTAGACACAAGTATGCGAAATTAATCAATATCAAGCGACGAGTCACTTAATTATTGTTTCTAAACGATTAAGGTAATTAATCCAATTAACCGTAAGTTTAAACAATCACAATCATTCAGATCAAATCAGTAAATAAATAAATAAATAAATAACACCAAATATGATCATGAAAGAAAATCCTTTTAAGAACTTTTTGCAAAGGAATCAAAAACCTCTGAACAAACTTGTCAATAAAATTTATTAGGAAATTTAACTTAAAATTAGTCTAGACATTGCTAAACATTAGTGACTATGTCACCCAACTTGTAAATTAGTCAAGGAACTCATTTGGTTGTGCGATCCGTACTTCCTAACAATTATCAGCTACTTTTCTCTCCACGTTGATCACCAAAAACGAACTCTTTTAGAAGCACCGGAATTCCAAGTATCTCTTCCCCCAAACTTTATAACTTTAAAGACTTATAGGTGAAGGTAAGATTTTTGGTGTTTGACCTACGATCTTTTGTATTTTGATCTGTGGATGAATCAAAAGGATATTGGAATAAGTATTTGATCTTCAAAAGGACAATCTCTTATATGTATCAAAAGTCTCAAGCAATATGGAAAATATATAAGTGAATATATGATGCTATGATCCTGGGTTGAATCAACAAAATCAAGGGATGTATTTATGATCTTCAATAATTAGATCTCTAAGACAAAATAATGATTCAACACATATTTGGACGAAGTATGACATATATAATTATAATTGGTAGTGTTTATTGTGAAATAGGATTGGAAAATACCATTCAAATTGAAACAAGATTCTACCCGAACAAATATGTTGATCAAGCGTTGCGCTCGAGCCTGTCAAGCATCTACTTTCCTGTTTTGAGCGCTTGAGCGTTCCACGCTCGGTCAACGAGCAATCGAGAGTTCGAATCTTGATCTACTTCTTGAAATTTGTTTCTTGATATTCTTCTTGAATTTTTTCGACTCCTTTTAGAACTCTACCAACCAAAACCATTTTGACTTTAATTATAACTCAAATAATCCATAATTTTTAATACAGAAGTTGCCAATAAACTAATTTGGACATTGCCAATTACCAATTTGACCTATTAGTTATTAATGTTCAAAATGCAATAAGTCCTTGTTTGGTGGGCATTAAAATAAAATTTGTAGTAAATTTTGATAAAAGTTAATGAAATGTATGGTTGAAAAGTTTTGAGTTACATGAAATATGTAGTAAAAATTAATCGGGGACTTTAATTTTGATAAAAATCTAAATTTTAATTTATACCAAACAATCTTTAGATAATATCAGATCAATATATAGGAAATTACACATAAAATATATTTAGTTTTGTCTAATTTAATATAATAAATTTTTATATGAAATTAGCACTTAATTTTTTTTCATATTATTTATCCACTCCCACACCTACAGCGACCACTCTTCCATTCCGGCCACCACATTCTATTCCGACAATCAGGTGAGTAATTATCTATTTCTACTCTCGTTGATTGTACATTTCAGCCAGATTGAGCCATTATATATTCCTCGGATTCTGATGTTAAAAGGAAAAAAATGAGTTTATTTGTCGAGGGTTTCTTAAATTTTCTGGGCTTGGTTAAAAAGTTAGTTCAAGTTTAATTTTTTTGGGTTAAATACATATGATTTTTGATCTGGGCAGGGTTTTATACTAGATTTTGGTTGCCATATGAAAACTTTGTTCCAAGAAAATCAGTATGATGGATATGCTGGACCATCATATGTATAAAGCAACCAGTTACAATTTTGTAGAACTAGCTTTGCTTTTGCCTGTGAAACTTATTCATCAGACATGAGTTCTTCCGATGTCATTCTGCTTGTTTAGGTGGTGATCAATGTACTCTGTTGAAAAGATAGTTTTTGCACATTTCAAAACAAAAGCTTTTGGCAAAACAAGCAATTGATACATATAGGCAATTGAAGTGCCATTTATATTGATTTTTTATGATTTGCAATTTTTACTTTTTGGTTGGGAGACTATGGTTCAACTACTGACTCAAAATGAAGGATTCTGGTAAGATATCAAAGTTTCAATTGTTTAATTTTTAGCCTGAAATGGAATTGATTGACACAATTTTTTTGATTCAGCTGCTAATTGAAGCAATTTTCACTTTTTGGTCGAGTGACTATGGCTTAACAAGTTTTCTAAATGAACTAATTGAAGTTATTTATTCCTCCTCCCTTTCTTTCTGTGTACTGATTGACAAGTTATATGATCACGTAGGCAACTCCCAAATGCTGTGCTCAAGTTGATTTAGTTGTCCAATGTTGAGTGAAATGTTATTAGATCATAAAGGCAAAAAGTTAGTAGAAAGATCATGCCAAAAGTTCTTGATGATAAAAGGTCTAAGATATCACCAAGTTGCTCTTTTGGGGTAGAATCCTGATGGAAATTGGGTGCTATGGCCCGTGCAAGGGATAACTGAAAATTTTCTAGAGCGCTTTAAGCTAAAGTTGAAAGAAAATGACAGCACTAATAAATTAATTTATCAATGTTTGATAGATGATCCAATTTTCAAGAGATTTGACATGTTATTCTTTCTTTTCAATGATTAAGATGCTGCCAGACCAATTAGTAAATCCAACGAAGTATTAGATGCTGCACAATCATTAGAGAAATCCAATTCATGATTCTGAACCAGCAACCTGAGTTTCTATTCTACATGAAATTTAAGTCTAGTACTTCTTAATTGGTAGAAATTCAGATACAAGAAGACTTTCTGATCGATCATGCTCTTGTACATTCAATTAGATTCACATATCCTTTAGTCTGTACAGACTGAACTTCAATATTAAAATAGACCCTCAAAAATAGAAAACTGAAATCAAAATCTTTTTAAAAGACTAGTTTACCCCCGATAATTTATGAAATGTCTTTCACTTTCATTTTGGATAAAATAAAGATCAAACTGAACTCTGGAGGCTGTTTCTGGTTGGACCCAAAAACAAGAAAGGTACACTTCTGTACCCTGCTCGGGTAATTAAAGTAAAAAATGAAAAAATATATTCAGACACCTTTATTAAGAGCTCCATGTGTTTTGATTTTATTTTCGATTTGTTTACCTGCTGGAAATTTCAGGATTAAAATTGTGGGTTTCATTATTTCTAAAACTTTTGCTTTGTAGAGGGAAAGATTTTAACTTTTACGATTTTGTGTAGATATTCTCCTGAATCATCGAGTACAACGAGTCAAGAAGAATCTGCCACTCAATTTTGGTAGGATTAAAAGCAAATATGGCATCTTTTCTTGCAACGAAGATGTATCCACTTGCCATTTATAATTCAGTTGCGGATAGTAGCAAACCTGGTGAGTTCGATTCAAGTAATGCTTTATTATATTTTATGATATATGCATAAATTAACCCCGAGGGGTAGCTCAATTGGTCAGGTTTTGGGTTTGCTTCCTAATGATCACCAGTTCGAGTCCCTTCAGGGCCACTGAGGTGAGTACCCGACTGTAAACTTCAGGGCCCCGTGGAATTAGTCGAGGTGCGCGCAAGCTGGCCCGGACANTTGGGTTTGCTCCCCAATGGTTATCAGTTCGAGTCCCCTTATGGCCACTGAGATGAGTACCCAGTTGTTAATTTCAGGGTCCCGTGGAATTAGTCGGGGTGCGCGCAAGCTGGCCCGGACACCCACGGTTAAAAAAAAAAAAAAAAAAAAAGATATATGCAGAAATTATTTAAGGATTGGCATCTTGGATTTGAGTTTCTGCTGCAGTTTTTAAATTTCCATCTATTCGAGCTTGGTTGATAATCCAGATTTACAGGTTTTATGGGGGCCTTTGATTCATCTTGTTGTGGTTCTGCGAGTGCGAGTAGGAGTGTGATTAGTCAATTGAGGAAAGATTTGAGGGACTCATGCGGCTATAGGCAGATACCAAGATTTTAAGACCAGCTAGAAGGTTTTAGTACCTTTGTTAGAGGGGCCTAAGTTTCACAGTAATCTCGTTTTTATGGATTTAAGTTGTAATTCCCATTTACATGTGCAATAAATGAAATGAAAACAACACACATAAATTCGTAGTGATTCATTTACCGATCTTTGAGATGTTTTATTTGTCTTCCTCTGTTGCTATGCATTTGTTCCTTGTTGTCCTTATTCCCTGTCCTTAGCTGCTCTCTTGTTCTCGCAACAAAACAGATAGACTGCAATTCAGCTGTCAAGCTATGTTCTCGTCTGAAGAAGCATCATCTCATCGCCAGTTTGTTTTAGGATGTGGCGCCATTTTTTCATGTGCAACTTTCAACTCGAACTGCGAGTTAGTCGAGTTGCCTGCTTGGGCTGGGGAAGAGTCAAATGTCTTGGATGATAAAGATGGAGTGCTCGAGACTATGAAGTCCTTGTTCGATCCTGATGAGAAGACGAAATCTGGAAAAGTTTTGCCAAAGGCTTACTTAAAATCAGCAAGAGAGGTGGTGAAGACACTTCGCGAATCACTAAAGGAAGATTCGAAGGATATTGCCAAGTTTAGACGAACAGCTGATGCGGCGAAGGAGTCAATTAGAGAATATTTGAATGGGTGGAGAGGGCAAAAAACAGTTGTCAATGAGGTAAATTTGTTTGACTAACTGTTATGGATGAAAAATAGTCGAATAGGCTCTTTATTTTGCTGCAGACAACTATGCTTAAGACACAAATAAATCTGATAAACAAGAAAACAAATAAGAGGCATAGAACTGGCGTCAATTCTTAAAAAGAGAGGCTAGAAGAATTTGAAATTTGCACGATTATTCGGCCATTTATGTGATATATTTGGTAATGAGGAATAGTGGACAGAATTAAATAAGAAAAAGAAGTTAAATCTTGTTCATTTTACTGGTTCTCTTTGCGTTAAATAGTATGTTATGTCTCTTTGTTGGAAAGGGGTAGAGTGGTCATTTGTAGGATTATACGTAACCCTTTCTTTGTTGCATAAGTTTTCACTTTTCATTCTCTCGTTCTGCAAAAATATGTGTTTTCTTTCCACTTTTCTCTCTATTCATAGTATTTGCAAAATAAGTGCTTGACTTGACATGTCGTTTGTTTCCACTATTTGTTTTGTTCTCGGGAATTTTCACAAACGACACAATCTCACCTCAAATGGGGTGAGTAAATAAACAAATAATTGCCCACACAAAAACGACATGATAATTATTTCACAAACAAAAAGACATATTTGATAGGTTGGACGATTAATGGTGGACATGACTAAGAAGGAAAAAGAAATTGAAACTTGTTATGCAGGATTGAAGATCTGGGGGGCATTATTAGATCAACGATTTATCTTTGGTTGAGTTGATTATCGTTATTTTATGTCGTTTCACCCTCGATGCAGGAATCGTATGTTGAGCTTGAGAAGGCCATCAGATCTCTTGCCAGCTTCTACTCGAAGGCAGGCCCATCTGCTACCCTACCAGAGGAGATTACGTCTGAAATCTTAAGCGACTTAAACAAAGCAGAAGAATTTTTGTAGAATGAGAATCTTGCTTCACTTGTTTAGATGCATGAATTGCCACCTGACTACTTGTAGATGACTAGTTCAAGGCACCATTTTACTTTTCATTTATGTGTATAGTCTCCATTGCTTCTATGTAACACAAAATATATAAACTTGAGTAATGCTATTTATCATTATAATGATGGAACAGGGGTGACTTGGCAATCTACAGGGAATATTTAGTTGGCATTAACTCTTTAATAAATAATTAAAAAATTCTTCTTTTATGGGCCTTTTATCCCATCTCTCTCGCATCCTCCCAAGCATTACACGGTTCCCCCCTCAATATTACAAGAATTCCTTCCACCACCGCCTGTCTCCACTGGGTAGCCACCAATTGCCCGAAAAAAATTTCACTGAATAGCACATAAATCCGGTAGAGCACCAGTTGCTGACTTTTAGTTAAGGAAAAATACGTTTGCTGATTTTTAATGGACTTTAACTAATTTTCTCAAGTGCCGAAATTAAGATCAAATAAGGGGAAACACCAGAAATAATTTGCAAATTTCTAATCGATTCTAGGCTAGAATTTCGATACGATTTTGATGTGTACGCACAATTTCAATTTTTGTAATTGTAATTGGTAGGCTTTATTTTTTAAACGATGACGCATGTTGATATATATATATATTTTAGGACTCGTGTGTTCAAGTTTCATCCGACTAATTCTAAGGAGTGACAGTCTTCCCTCCTAGTTTGCCATTCAGGCAAATTCGAATGTGGTCACAATTTATACACACTTGGACAGGACATTCGGGAAGCAATTCTCTTCCCCGTGGACTTCTCTTTACGACGTGCGGACATGACCCCCGAAGGGGCGACAAAGCATACCATAACTTTGACCCCACATGATATCTATCTTTCAACATAAATGTTGCCTTTCAGCTGTCGCGAGGACTCAAATCTCCAATGCTCCGTAGAAAACCCTCCTACTTTACCAATGCACCTTGCCCGTGGGGGCACACATGTCAATTTTTATTATCTGTTGAAGGGGGTGTCATTTAATATCAATTCGATGTTTACAATTTTTATTTCATTTCCACACTTGGTAGAATTTTATGGTGAAATCCAGTGTTCAATCATCCAAATGTAACTTGATTTTTGCATGTAATTTGTTCCAACAGATTGGCATTCCACAATATAAAGCCACAAGCTTGACCAACAGAAAGCATTGTTTAAATTTGCTCATTAAATATCTAAGACTATAATGTACCTTCAAATTTGCTAAATAAAGAATGAAGAATTTCTCAAATTACAAATTTATCTTAATAGTTAAATTTTATGGCAAGTAATGTACAACAAGGGCATTTCTCTGAGTTTCCAAGGACTCGAATAAAATTACAAATCACACATCGTTGTAAGAGAAAAAAGGCAATCAATCTGATAATTCCCAACTTGTATTACAACAGCAATGCTAGAAGGAGACAGAGTCAAGAAAAGCTCATTGTATAATTCATGATAGAATTTATCATTATCAACTTATGCTTACCATAATTCCCCCTTCGACATGGCTTTTGGGAATCAACTACGCGACAGAACCCCTTTGGAGCTGTATACACAAGTTTTCGAGTTCAGCTTCACATAATCTACATATTTGCATGTAAACTTTGAGGGATCATTGAATCAACACCACTAAATGTTGCACGCGTGATTAATTTCTCAGCTACGCACCTATAATTTTAGTGCCTTTTTGGTAGGAGATTGAATAGTATTGGACACTATTAAAGAAGCTAAGATCTTGTCATAATTCATTTTACGAGTCACTACGTGTCCAAAATCTGTGGCCACAAAACTATACATATCTCTCGAGTAAATAAAAGAAATTCAAACCTTGGCACGCTTCCGCGACGGCGTGGATCATATTCCGTAGATTGACAAAGAGCCCTTGCTTCCTTGAAGGTTGCCTCAATGATATGGTGAGAATTTCTCCCAGCAAGCTGTTCCCATTCAGAAATATATTGATATACAACTTAAGACTCCACTTGGATACAAATTTATAAATGATTTATAAATACAGTCAAAGTCAAAGTCAAACATTAATTTCAACAACATATTTCGTGGGGCCTACTACCTTTCATCTTTATATATCATTTATAAATTTGGCAAACAGATGCTTAACATGAAACCAAATGGAAAACTTGAGATAATACACATGCTCCTCGTATAAAAGAAAACCATAGTACATGCTGCAACAATTGTAAGAATTAAAATAGGATGTAATTACAAATATGCTTGAATAAGTTATTTAGTAAAAAAGAAATGGTTACTCATTTTATAAGTAACTCCTATTATTTAAATAAGTAATTAACTCATTTACAATATATAATATTTATCAAATAGAAAAACTTAGTTAATTACAAGTTAACTTTTTAGCTTGGCCAAACATGCACTTCTCATCAATATTGCCAAAATGTATGAGCTTTGCAATGACTAGTTTTAGATAGCTGCCCATCCTTCTCTGGTAAAGGTAAGTAAATTATCTAAGGTGCCTCCATGTTAAGAAATTGTTATCCACTATCAATTGGAACAAAAGAACATCATTATGCTTAACCATCATTGAAGATCAGAAATATGAGTAGAAAATCTTACTTGACGTATATGAAGTGTCATTCCAGAGGTATTGACCAAGGACTGAAAGAAGTGCTCCACCAGCTAAAAGCAAAACAAAGTCGTAGTAAAACAACCTTTACATAGTTCTGTTAAGAAAAAATGAAAATCAAATCGTGTCGAATTTGGCTGACTGTAACCATATCGCTAGAACACAATCATGTTAGCAAACATTAAGAAAATTTCAAGTAAATTCATCCATAAATATTGAAGTAAATATAGAATTCAAATTACCTGAGCGTCGTAAGTACCAACTCTTTCTGTCGGTATGTGTAGATCATAACCCAAATGTGGTCTTCCAGATAAATCCTACAGTATAGTTAAACAAGAATATAATGATTACATATATTTTTCATTACAGAAACCGACCACATAACTTGGGACGAACACCATAACAGAAAGTCAAAGAAGTACTCTAATCTTGTTATACCTAGTACTTTGCCTCTATGTATCCAAGATTGATTGCATTAATGAGTTTAGTATCATTCTCATAAAGGTAATCCACCATACTCACTTAATCAGATTAAATAGAATTCAAGGATGCTGATGAGAGATTATCCCGTACATTGTCCAAGTCGACAAGGCAGACACTTTCTAAATTTAAATTTGATGGAAAATAATCAAATTGGCGGAAAGTTACTTCGTAGAAGTGTTACCATACCAGTGAAACATGTATTAGTGCTTCGTCAAGTGGAGCTGAGAAGTCTCCAAACCGGTTGATTCCTTTTCTATCACCAAGTGCTTGCAGAAAAGCCTGCATGGATAAATCCACTCATCACATATTACAATATGTAATAAATCCACACATTTAGAGCTGCCAATTTCAATATGTACTGCCAAAAAATTTCAGGCAAAAAATAAATGACTTTTTCAAGTAAAATCCACTAGTTGAAGGCTTCTAGAAATTTAAACCACTCATCACATATTACAAGAATCTTTAACCTACCTACTGGACCACAAAATCACTCTCTATAGAAAAAACAATCGTGTGACTTCAGAGACAAGGAGAAGTATAAACATAGAAGCTAAAAATCAACCAAAAATCTTGATTAATGACTAAGAAGAACAAATCCATACTGATAGTTGTAAGGTAAATGTAGTCACGAACTGTCATTAATGAAGGGCTGGAATTACAAGACCGTTGCAATGTCCATAAATCATAAGCTGAGAGGGGATTTCAGAAACAACAGCACACAGATCAGCGACATAGAACATATAGCACATCACATACACCTTATTTGGAAAAATTAGATAGTATTACAAACAGGATATTAGCATCTATTTCTTCATCACTACTTTCCAATCCTCTCCAGTAAACACACACGTGAGGTCCACGTGATGTCTAAGCATTAATCATAGGATCACAAAATTATGAAATAAAGGGTAAATTATCTAAAACTCACTGTTCCAATGGCTAGGGCAACATCTTCATTGGTATGATGATCATCAATGTGTGTATCCCCGGTAGCCTTCACATGCACATCAAACAATCCATGCGAAGCAAGTTGCTGAGAAACATAATGATAATCGAACTATTAGCATAAAATCAGATTGATATTCTAAGAATAAACTTAACACCCACATCATTTTACTCACTACTACAAGTCTACAACAAACTAAGTTTTGTTCCACTAAACACCAAATACAAGATTTCTTTTTCTCCACTCCAATTCATTGCTAGACCCATTGAAATTGACATCGAACTTAGCAAATAATTTTCATAGCCGAAACTGTCATGACTATATATAAAACCAAAAACTTTATCCTACAAAACAAATCATTGTTGAGAAATAATTATAACTAACCATTAAACAGAAAACAAAGGAAAACTCACATCCAACATGTGATCCAGAAATGGTATCCCTGTATTATTTTCGGCCACGGCATTACCATCCAGATTAATCTTCACATATACATTTGTCTCTTTTGTAACCCTCTTCACTTCTCCAACTCTTCTGCCTACATCTCTCAAGAATTAATATTATCACCAAAAATCCAAAAAAAATTCTAATGAGTAAACTCAACCAGCTTTTAAGGGGAGGTTGGCTAACTGGTTATAAACCCATAAATCAAGCTTTAGCTTAGCGATACAATAAGAGTCATTACATGCCACTCCTCCTTTCGTAACCGACATTTTAATTGTATCCGACATGGCTAAGCTAAAACATGGTTAGTAGATTTATAGCAAGTTGGGCCCCCTCGTGTTAAAACCCGGATTTAAGGTTAGAGGAAATTACATGGGTCCAGGTATTTAAAGTTTACAATTCAAAAGTCAGGGACGAATCTTTGTTTTTTCAAAATTTAGGTAATATAAAATCTCTAATCCTAATTTTTCCATCACTCCCCCCCC
>CAIGRQ010110371.1:0-10454 GCA_903798375.1 Fraxinus sp. D2006-0159 | reverse complement strand
TATATATAGAAAGATATATATATTTTATATTTTTCAAAAGTTTCTGACAGATTTTTTCTGTTAATAAAATTTAATAGTCTTTTCGTTTTCCTTAAATCATTTACCAACAAATTTTCCGCTGATATAGTGTTATAGGTTGTTTTGTTTTTAAAATGAAATTATGTTTTATATTTAGTTAATATAAGAGAAATATAATCACAAATAGACAACCCATAGAAGAAGATCAACCATTTCCTATATTTTTTCTAAAGGTTTTGATTGATATTTATTACTTTTTTTTGAATTTCTTCACTTTCAACATATAATTACAAAGAGATAACATGTAAAAGAAAATCAACTACCCTGAATCTATTCTAAGATTTTGATTTTGGCATTCCTTGCTTTTTGGAACACTTGTTGCTTTTAAAATTTCTGTAACTTTTTTGAAATTCTGTAACGTTTTTAATTATTTGTCAATTTTTTAAAAAAAAATTTCTGTCATTTTTTTGAATTTATGCCACTTCCAACTTATAGAGTATTGCTATCCAAAAAATGAAGTGATATATAATTACAAAGAGACAACATGTAAAATAAAAACTAAAAAATCAACCACCCCTGGATCTATTCTAAAGTTTAGGTTGGTGTTTCTTACTTTTGTAGTGTTTTATCGCTTTTTAAAATTTTTGTCATTTATTGAATTGTTTTCATATTTAATGCTACAAAAACAGTGATCATTCAATCTTTCAAATAGAAAAAGTGATGCTTAATATTTTTTTACTTTCAAAATACTTTTCATATGATTTTTGAAAATATTCCCATTTTAGAGGTATTTTTGTAAGTTTCCCAATATAAATTATCTCATTTACTTAGTGGGTGTATTCGAACTACAAAAGCCCATTTTCGAAATACAGTGTAAATGTAACACCCATGCAAGTTTATGCTCCATTTGGATAAATTATAGATGGAATGTATAGTTAAGAAATTATGAATCCATTAAACCTGTTAAATGATTCAATTATTTTAAGAAGTTTAATGCTTACTGGACCTCGTCATATCCTTTTATGTTCGATCCTTGAAACGGCATTTTGATTTATTCTTGCTGTTATAAGGTGTTTAATGGAAATGATAGGGTGTACATAGCACTCTTAACTGCTTGTGGACTAACTTTCGGATTGCATCTTGACTTCTAGCTCCTTTATCATTGAACCACCATTTAAGAGATTTAGCTTGTGATCTGAGTCTTTCGATAGAGAAGCGTATCTTCAATCGCCTCAATGGCCAACCTCAATTGCTGTAATTATGAGGTCATACATATTCAGAATTTTGCTCAATTTGGTACCATTTTGTTGCCTGTACTGTAATAATGCTTTACCCATAGATGTCTAGTCAATTTATGTGCCTCGATACATTTCGAAGATAATCAGTTAGCTCTGAATTTGATTGATATTTAACCCCTATATAAAACTTATCCACTAATTCTTCAATATAGTGCGTGTTTGATAAGTGATTATATTAAAATTTGTAAATCCTACCAAATGTGTTGATGATATGTAAGTAGTACTTTGTGTGTCTTACAAAATCTATGTATATCCATAATGGTGTCTGTTGATCTCAAAAAATAAACCCAACAGATACCGACCCCACTCTCACTACGTCAAACGGTAATCTGGCACGTTTCTACCGAGGGATAGTCGGTAGTAAAATCTGAATGAACGCGAGAAGCGCTTTCCGGCGAGAGACCGTTAAGTTCGGGCACTGACAGTTGCAGTAACGACAGCGATCGCACTATTAACGATTACTGAATAGATTTCCCATACTGTATTGCTTTTGTATAATGAAATATGTGAAATGATAGATATGATGAAGATGATGAAGGTTGATTATTGTCTCCTCAATGTTTCTTAGTCATTGATATTTGTAGATAGCTAGGTAACAAAGTATAAATCTCTTCTCCTCTCAATCACCCGGAAACACCCCCTTTTTAACATACAAAGAGGGACTACTTATACTATTCTGGCTGATGTGGTAGTCGTTGGATTAGATCCATGTTGCGACATCTCCTACACCAAAGCTTCACATCACTGCCCACTTTGTCTCAATTAATATTTGACAAAGGGTCAGCCGTCCTACCCAAAATAGTCTGACATGAATTTATTGCACGTCTTGTCAATCACTTCTAAAAGATCTCCAAATCTATTATAAGAGACAACGTCGGCTTTATGAACCTCAGATGAGTTTAAAGCCTCGGAGAGTTAGTGCCTCAGCATGGACCACGGCCTTGAGGAGTAAGGACCTCTGTTATAGGCACTTCAGCTACCCTTTTGGGAGCCTCGATTGTACCTCTTCAGATACCTCGGCCAGACACCTGAGGAGCCTCGATTTTGTTTATAAAGAGCGTCGGATTGAGGTGACGTCGGTTCACTTGGGTTCAGTTCTTGTAGGCTGCCTACGTGGCTATATTATTTACGTGGCAGCCCACGTGGAGTGGCGATCTGGAGCTTCTAATTTTGGGGGGTAACAGTGTCCATAATGGATACATGGTGGCCTCCTGAGGACATAATGTATTGTGATATGTACCCATAGCACAATTTAATTACCTCCCAAACAAGTTCGATTGAATTTATGATTTTTAGTATTTGTCTTTCTTCAAATTCAACCTTAAATTCTACAAGGCTTCCGAATAAAATACTAAGGGCATAACAATCTCAAAATGCCTTGCCCAGTTGCAAAATCGAGGTGGGAAAGGTAACATGCTTCCTATTCCATAAACATCGATATTAGCAGTGGTGGACCCAGGATTTCGAGTCAACACGGGCGATCGTCGACTGTTGTCAGTAATAAAATATTAAGAGTCCCGTTTGATCCCCCCCCTTTTTTTCTTCAAAAAGTACATTTTGGAATAGTGATTTGATGGAGAATGTATGGTTAAAAATAAGAAAAAGTTTTGAATTTGCATGTAATATTATTTTATTGAAAAATATACTGTTCAAAAAAGAGAGAAAAATTAACATATATTTATTTTTTTGTAAAAATTAACAATATTCACCAAATGATATTGTGCCCAAATTTTGTATAATTCAAAGGAAGAACGCGGTTCGAATTTTTACAATTGCATTAAAACGACTAATATATAACATATATTGTTCTTGTAAGTTTTATATTAAATTTTATGAGTCACAACGGTTAGGTGATCAATATCTTTTGGAGGGGTAAAGGGTTTGAATCCTCCCTCCTTTATTCCGTTTGATTTTGGCAAAATGGGAGAATTAAACATATTTCACAATAAAATCCATTAGCAGAGGAATTTGAAACTAGGACCTCACATATGAGCATACAAGTTCTGGCCGGCTGAGCTACAAGAAATTCACGGAAACTAAAGAACTTACCAGGTATATAATCTGAGGTTTATTCATTGTAAAAAAAAAAAAATTGTTTGGGTGCTGGGTCCACCACTGCATATTAGGGAACAAATAGTTCGCAGAATTATTAAACGTACAATTTCGTGTCAATTAAAGTAAAATGATATAATTAGACAATTTATTGACCCAAAAAAACAAAAAAACTAATGTCTTGTAGAGCTAACGGAGTCGTATGCATCTAAGAACATCTACAATATATTTTATGGATGTCTAATGAATAAAGTGTTTAGACTAAAATTGATTCTATCTACTATTCAATACTATTGCTTACGTGCCATTTATTTACTTTACAGAAAAATTAAATAAAATTGAAAGGAAAAGAAGGAAAATCCAATGCTCTATAAGTATAAGTATAAAAAGAATGAAATAAATGTTGAGTCAGGGCGTCTATAGAATTTGTAGATCTATACTTGAGGGCCATTTTGATGGAATCTTTCTTGCACGTTGACTTGGACTTTTGGACTTATGGATATAGGTGGACTCCTCTCTAATCATTCATTACATCGCTCATGGTGGAGGTCCGCCTATTCAGGCTATTTTTAAACATACCATATATCTTCTTTCCTTCAACCATGACACTATTTCCACATCTAACATGAGCAAAACTAGGTTGCTAACTAGCTTGTTGTATATGGTTGAGATCGATGCTACTATCAGGCGTATGGTCTCTTGCCATGGCATGGCCTTGTATAGATTGCTAGATATGACATTTCCATGCTCATGGGTCTTTAAGTTTTATTGTTTCCTTTACTCATTTGTACATGAGGTAGTACCTTTTCATTTACTGCTTTTATCTTTCATGCAATTGAATAGAGGTCAAGTTTATGTCCCATCTATTGCATTTATGGTCCATTTACATCATGGTAGGAAAATTCTAATACCCTTCCTATCTTGGTGGAGCCTAAAAACACGCTAGAGCTGTAATTGTGCTTTCTTAAAAAAAAAAAAAAAAATTTTCTTAAAAAAAAAAAAAAAAGGTGTGTAGATCTTAATGGAGTTCTAAACTTAATCGTTATTTTTACACCATCAGTTGATAGAGTCCTCGACAAATAACATTAGAGGGAATATATTTTTAGACATTATCTATTTTTCATATATCACAATGTTTTTAGAGCGATCATTGATTTCACGAGCACCTTTCTTTCTAGTGTAGAAAGGAGAAAGGCACATTGTGCAATAGTAGTATACTCAGATGGATTACCTTCTGCATGCTCTCGACCATTTCGAGATGAAAAATAATTTTAAGTATATGTAAATAAATCTTTATAACAGAGAATTTGAATGCACTAAAAATAGTTTGTCCATTGCTTGATGAAAGTAGTAAATTTCAGTAGTTGGTGTATGGGGGAACACTACTGAGCTTGACAAAACTTCAAATACCAACTACCTCCTTTCTTGATCTGAAACTTGTTAGTATCTAAAGCTTAGATCAATCTTTAGTCTAATACTTCGCCTATTTGGCTCAATTGATCGAAGCAATTCACTACAAGTAAAATTCTTCATAATGATCATGTTCAAGGTTTGATAATCACGACACATTCTGATAGAACCATCGACCTTTTCTTAAATAACATTGGAGCTCCATATAGTGATTTTGTTGGCATGATAATCCTTTGTCCATCATTTCTGCCAATTGTTTTCTAAGCTCCTCAGGACGAGACATGTGGAAAGGTGCCCTAGTAAGAGGCTGTGTACCTGGGATGAGTTCAATTTCATGATCGATTGTTCTTTTTGACAACAATCTCTTTGACAATTCATCTAGCATAAAATCTTCAAATTCCTACAAAAGTCTTTTAACAATTTTGGAATAAATCCAGTGGCCTCCTCAATTTCTTCCAATCAAAGAGTTCACAAGAATGAGAGTTCATTCAACTTGAAACCCTTAGTGAATCGCATGGCTAAGATATCTTCTCACCTATCTTCTCGGATAATGTGGGGAAGTCACAAAGTACGACTATTTCTCACACCCATTTGATAATAGTCTCACTCCTTGAGATTACATTCTATCGACTTCCATCATCGTCAGTGAATCAAAATATATCAGCACTACTGTCTTTGTATCCCGAAGGAACTTCAATCCTTGAGATATTGCCTTCACAATATTCTAAAATTACAACAGTACCACTGTCTGATACTTTTTCTTTCACACCTACATTTTTTAACCAAATGGACTCCGATTGTCGTTTGTCTTGGAAGGAAGCTTCCTAACTCTTTAAGCAAGCTCTCTATAAAGCGGCTTTCAAAAAACTTCATTGCTAAGGTCCTTTGCTCATCACACGAATTTGTTGTTGTTACGAACACTATAATTTTAAGTCAAGTGTTTACCTTATCTCATTGAATGTCAAAGACATTAGCGTTATGCCAAGTTGCATTCCATGACACTTGGAGATGCTCTGCACTTCTAAAAAGACTAAAACACATTAGGTAGACAAGATAGTCCAAACAATACAATGAGCAAGAACCATTGACAAAGAACGAGAGTTTATACCATAATGAAAGAATCCACTATACAAAGCCATATTTAGTAATGGTTGGTTGAGAAGAAAGTTTAAATGGTCATGGTTTTTTCTAACGTGAAATAAAATCTACCTTTTTTGTATCATTTTCTAGTTTCTACTTCTGTGTTTTGAAGTTTCTAGGGTTAATAGTTTGGAAACATAAGTAGACATACCAAATGAAGTCAATTTGCATCGGTTAGAAAAGATGAATTCTGGCATCATATGCACGAGGTTTTGTAATCGATGAGTGTAAAAGAAGTTGAATATGCATGATTTAAAGTATATTTTGAATAGGTCTAGAAAACCTCTTGAATCATGTCGAACAAGTTATAATAGCTTGCCATAAGACCAAGGAAACTTGAACATCTTGAAAATGGTATTTCATCTCATGGACTGGTTAAATGAATGAGTTTTACTCATCTAGTTTCCCGGCGAAGTACATTGAATTGAAGATTACAAGTTATAGAGTGCAAATCTAGTAGGTTAAGAAACTAATTATACCAAAAATCAAGAAAATAATTATCATTAACTTAAGGGATTATCCTTAGATTACTGGATTCCTACAACTATACAATCTCTATTCTAAGGACAAAATCTCAATATTTTCCCTCAAGTTGGTGCATAGATGTCACTGCCCAACTTGTCTAAGAACTTTGAAAATGCTTGATTTGATGTTGCTTTGGTAAGAATGTCAGTCAATTGGTCTTCAGACGAATCCTAGGTAATTAGACAATTTTTTCATCCAATTTTTCCTTAATGACGAATGTGTCTACTTCAACATGCTTCGTACGATCATGTTGAACGGGTTATGGACAATATCACATGCTGCTTTATTGTCACAGTATAATCGAACTGGTTGTCTAAATTGATTATTTAAATCTTGCAGAAGAATTTTTAATCACAAGGCTTCATAGAGTCCGAGGGGCAAACATCTGAATTCATCATGTGCACTTGAACAAGCAACAATACTCTGTTTCTTACTTTACAAAGGTAAAGAAACCAGAAGTAGATCATCTATCATCTATGGCTCTATCCCTATCAACATCAATGTATGTATCTATGTTTTGGCAGTCTACATTTTTTGTAAACAAAATTCCTTTCCCAGGACTAGCTTTCAAATACCTCAAAATTCGCATTACTGTATTCATATGTTAGTCTCCAGGATTATGCATAAACTAATTGAGAATGATCAATGCATAGGCCAGATCTGGTCTTGTGTATGCTATGTACATTAATCTTCCTACAGTTCTTTAATATCTAACCTTATGAGTCGGTATTTGGTTGGACTCTATACGGAACTTTAAGTCTTCCTCTACTGGTACATCATTGGTTGACATGCTAACATACTAAGTCTTTGATATCTAACCTTATCAGTCGGTACTTGGTTGGACTCTATACAAAATTTGAAGTCTTCTTCTACTGGTGCATCGTTGGTTGAGATGCTGACATACCAATTTCTTGTAATAGATCTAAGGCATACTTTTTTAGGATAGAAATACCTCTTTATTAGATTGAGACACTTCTATTCTAAGAAAATATTATAACTGGCCTAGATCTTTCATTTCGAATTCTATGGATATGTAATTTTTTAGAGCATTCATATCTTCAGGATCATTCCCTATAACAACCACGCCATCTTGTAGTAATCTTACCCTGTTGCTTATTCAAAAATAGTGTGTGGTCTGAATTGCTCTGATGATAGCCAAAAGCTATCATAGATTTAGTGAACTTTCTAAACCTTGCTCTTGGAGATTGCTTCAGTCTATACAATAATCTCTTCAACATGTCAACCTTTCTGGTACACACCCATGTAGTCTTCTTTAGATAATTCACCATGCAAAAAGCATTATTCACATTGAATTGTTGTAATGACCAATCCAAGTTTGCAGCTAAAGATAATAACACCCGAATTATGTTAATTTTGGCTACAGGTGCAAATGTCTTGGTATAATCAACCCTAAAGGTTTGAGTGTAACCTTTTGCCATCCATCTTGCTTTAAATCATTAAATTGTGCCATTACATTGTAAATCATCGACTTCCAACTATTTTCTTTCCTAGTGGAGGATCAACGAGTTCCCATGTTTCATTTTTTTTTTTTTGGCAAAGATTTCATCTCCTTATTCATAGCTATTTTTCATCTAGGACTGGCTAAGTCTTCCTGTAAACTGTTAGGAATAGATACAGAAGATAATTGACTCATAAGCAGTGTTCTAAAAATCACGCCTAGACGTGAAGCGTGATGAAAATGCTTCGCTTTGAGCCTAAGCGTGAATTAAACGGTCAATGACAATATTGACCTCTTAATGCTCACCTAGTGACTAGGGACGCCTAGGCGCGCCTTCGCCTCTAGGCCTTTTTAAAAAAAATATAATCTGCAATCCAAACCAGAGGCCCAGACCAACAGCCTAAACAAGAATACAACCTTAAATATAACCCACATGCCACAACCCAACAAGAATTCAGCCTTAACTTCAAAGTTGAAAAAACTCCGCTCTAGAACTGAGAAGATGGAGGCAAGAATTGAGAAGATGGAAGAGGACAGGGAGAAAAAAATTCATATCAACGATGCAATTTCTCTATACACACCACACGAATTTGGGTTCCAGCCACCAGGTATGTATAACTTATATAATTATATTCGAATCAGCATCGCAATTTCACACACCGTACAAAAAAGCTGCTTATTATTGTTTCTTTTTTTATACTGAGTTTGAATCTCATCTGAAGCTGTAAAAGGGTTCCTACAGGCTGCAATTAAGATTATTAACAAGGAGTGAAGTTATACAACTCAGAAGAGAAGTGTTTTGCATTTAACAATAGTGAAAACGGGCAAACAGAGTATGTTTAATAACTCTCATTTACACTAATTCTTCACGAATTGAAGTTTCAATTCGTGCTTTTCTCTTCTTTGAACTTTGTTGTTTGATCATATTTTTGCTGGACTTCTCCCGCTTTTTGGCTGTTTAGGTATCATAGTCGAATTATTTTTCTGGGCTTCTCCAGCCCTGTTTGTATCTGCGGAATAATTCTTCGATTTGAGTATTTTTGTATGCACTGCAACTCTGCAAGCAATAAGATAAACCCAAATTAGAATCACAACTGGTAGAAATAAGTTTTCAATATAAGCTCAATTCCAACCTTGTTAATGTCCCTGCCTTTTGTGTAATGATATTTATACTTAGCAAACATATTATTTATTTAAAGCTGAAGGTGATTTTATGACATAAGAAGTTCTCTTTCTCCCTGAATATTATATAATCAAACATAAAAAGAAAGTCTGGATCACTACTTCCACTACCAATTGATTTGGGTTGTTGTTGACCGCATGTAACTATGGGTGTTCCTATAAAGTAACTGCTGACTATAAATATGTTTTAAAAAGGTTTGAATTGAGCTTATATTGAAAACTTATTTCTTCCAAAAAAAAAAATGAAATTGGTTGCAATTTGACTGTTTTTTTTCATGTATGATTTTTTTTTTGTAGGAACCAATGGAAGAAGGTGATTCCTCAACAGCATCTAAATTCCATGCTAGTCAACTAAAAAGAGATTCCGGAGATGTTAGTTGGGAAACCGCGATTTTGGTAGATCTTAAAAGCTTAATAATGTGAAATGCATGTTATGTGATAAGGTTACTAAGGGAGGAATTTATAGACATAAACTTCACATAGCGGGAATCAAGGGAAAATGTGGAGCATCATGTCCTAAAGTAAGTGAAGAACATAAAGTAAAGTGTGCAGAGGCGATTCAAGGGAACAAGTCTAAAAAAATAGAGAAGCTAGTGAAAAATGCTAGGTTAAGGGAAGATGTTGGTATATCTTTTCCTACAATAGATGAGGAGTTAGAGGAGGAAGAAGATAATGAAATTTCGATTATTGAAAGGAGGACTAGGAAAAGACCTATTAATGTGGGACCCATAGATAAATTTGCAAGGTCTATCAATGTCAATGATGCTTCTATGAGCCCAAGTAAGAAATTGAGACAACAAAATATGAATGATGCAATTTCTAAGAAAAGGTTTTTAGAGGTTCATCGATATTTGACAAGATGGGTTTATGAAGCCATAATTTCTTTCAATGCTATTAACAATGATAGTTTTAAATTATTTGTGGAAGCTCTTGGGTTAATATGGCCCGGGTTACAATCCTCCTTCCCAATACCAACTAAGGGAGCCACTTTTGAAGGGAGAGGTGGAGAGGACAAAGGAAACTTTAAAGAAGCAAGAAGAAGAGTGGAAAAATAATGAGTGTTCAATCATGACAGATGCTTGGAATGACAGAAAAAGAAGAAGCATCATGAATTTGTGTGTGAATTGTAAATTGGGGACCACATTTATTTCATCAAAGGAAGCTTCATATGATGCTCATACAAGTTAATACATATTTGACTATGTCAAGGAATGCATTAAAGATATTGGGGTTGAAAATGTGGTTCAAATTGTAACCGATAATACTACCAATGATATGGCCGATGCAAAATTGTTGGAATTAGAAATGCCTAACATGTTTTGGACATCATGTGCCACTCACACTTTAAACCTTATGCTTGAAGGAATCTC
>CAIGRQ010110361.1:0-11356 GCA_903798375.1 Fraxinus sp. D2006-0159 | reverse complement strand
GATGAAAGCCTCTAATCGTGTTATAAAAATGGAATAATTGATGTGAATGACTCAATCCAACTGAGGGAATTCCGACGCTTCACTGCCTCAAATTATTGATTTTAATTTCATATTCCAAACATTGAACTTCACTACACATTGAAGAAAATAATTCACTCTTCCTAATCCTTTGAGCATTTTCTATCTACCTGTGGATACGACACGGCAAAGTTGCACTACAACTATCGCGTTATTCTTTGGGCTTAATCAATGAACTACAAACGTGATGTCTGGTCTGGATACTGTCAAGTATAATAAACGCCCAATCAACCTTCTATACATAGAACCATCTTCCAACAACTCTCCCTCAAAGGAGTTCAACCGTACTTTGGGATCCATGGGTACTACAGCAGGTTTGCATCCCAGTAAACCAATGTCCTCCAGTAATTGATAGGTATAATGCCTTTGAGACAGTACAATGCCATTTTGTTTTAACCGATAAATGGATTTATGGAACTGCAAACCAAGTGCTCCCCCTGTCTGCCAATGGATTTGTAGGGATATAACCCAAAGGCAATTCCATATAAATTTCCTCAAAAAGATCACCATGAAGGAATGCGTTATTTACATCCAGCTGAATGATATGCCAATTGTTTATTGTTGCTATGGCTAGCAAGAGTTTCACAGTCACCATTTTTGCAACTTGAGAAAACGTTTCCAAGAAATCTAACCCCTCTTGTTTGGTGAAACCCTTTGCAACTAAGCGTGCTTTGCATCGTTCGACACTCCCATCAGATTTGTTGTTGATTTAATTTCATACACCCACTTGCAGCCTATAGTATGCTTTCCTTTAGGCATATTAGTAACTAACCAGGTTTTGTTCAATTCCATGGCATCAAGTTCCGCTGTCATGGCATCTCTCCAATGAGCTTCTTTCACAACTTGATGGTAATACTGTGGTTCAAGACTTGAGGATATATTGAAGATAAGATTTTTATGTGAAGGACAGAATTTAAAATAGGAAAGATATTGGTTTAAGGGATAATGATGAGGTAAAGGAATTTTGGTATTTTTTAATGTTTTTAGCGACAAATTTGACGGATTGTGACAGCGGAGAGATTTTTCGCACAAAAAGTTTCAAATAGGGGGTTTTATGTGATTTCCAATTGACATGAATGTTTTCTGCTATCAATCCAACAAAATTTGATACGTGTATTGAGCAACAATCGCCAATTTCACTAAATGACCCGTTTTGCTCAATACAATAAGGGTCCGTTTGATTGCAATGGTGGAAAATGGGTGGAAAGAAAATGAATTCCAAGAAAAATATCTGCCTAGAAATTGTTTTGCAGAGAATTGTTATGCAGAGAATTTTTAATTAAGTGTGTTTGATTGATATAATTTTCCACCCAGAAAATTTTAAAATTCTGGATTTTTCTTGTATTCGTTTGATTTTGTTTTACATGAAAAGTGTCTATTAAAGTGATACTTTTTCACAATTGATTATAAAATTTGTTTCCATTGTAAAAAAAAAAAAATAAAAATAAAAAAAAAATAAATAAATAAAAATTATTTCCTAAAAAATCATTTTTTTTATTAAAGTTTAGTGTTCGTTTAACTTTGTTTTACATGGAAATTGTCCATTAAAATGACATTTTTTTTACAATTGATTATGAAATTTGTTTCCATTGCTATAAAAGAAAATCTGGAATCAGTTTTCCCACCAAAAAGGTGGGAAAACCAATTCATCCAAAAGTGGCAACTTAGGCGCGTGAGGTGAAGATATGGAAATCATTTTGCCTAGAAAATAATGTTAATCAAACAAGTCAAAATCAAGAAGATGGAAATCAATTTCCTAGTTCCATGGAAAAANCTGGAATCAGTTTTCCCACCAAAAAGGTGGGAAAACCAATTCATCCAAAAGTGGCAACTTAGGCGCGTGAGGTGAAGATATGGAAATCATTTTGCCTAGAAAATAATGTTAATCAAACAAGTCAAAATCAAGAAGATGAAAATCAATTTCCTAGTTCCATGGAAAAAAATGCAAATCAAACACAGCCTAATTAAAAACTTAAAAAGGATGGAAAAACTTGGGAATACAAAATCTTCCTATGTATCACCGTGATAGAATGATAGCGTCTTTTGCTTTTTAATAACAGAGTTTCGCAATTTTACAGAGTTAATATTTGACATAACGCGAGAAGTTAGTTATTAAGAAATTTAATACAATTAATTATTAGAATATTACCTCATAATTCATAAATAAATAAAGCCCTATATAAACAATTTTTGCTTTTGTATAGTATTTAAATTAATTTACAACTCATTACTGAACTTTATTTTAATTTTTTTTCTATAATTTATCAATATATTCTTCTTTAAATTTTATTAAATAATTTTAAATTTTTTTTACCAATTCAAATTTAAATAATAACTTTTTGAAATAATTATTTATACTAATTTCTACAGGTTATCTCAAATTAACAATTCCCAATTGTCATTGAATTTTAAATTTTTTTGAGTTGGAGGTAGTCGCTAATTTTTATCAATATTTTTCAATTGTCATTAAATTTCAAAAGGTTTCGAAGTTGTCACTGAACTTACTAAAATGTCATCGCATCCACTACTTTGTCACTTTCCGTTTTAGAAGTTAATAGGCTTGATGAAATTTAAAAAAAAAAAATGTCATTTACTTCATTGGTCATCACATCATCAAGTCTCTTATTCCAAAGCAACAATTGATGGGATGACGAATCAAATAACATTTTTGTAAGTAATTAGTAATTCAAAAATCTTTTAAAGTTTAATTACAATTATAAAACATTCGTAAAAGTTCAATGACAATTTACAACACTTTAAACTATGCAGCAAGTAAAAGACATTTTAAAATAATTCATTTTTTTATGAATAGAATTTGTGAAAAATTATTTTTCATATAACTTTTTCTATTTTTAATCATACATTTATTAAAAAAAAAAAATTCATTCATCTAGCGATCATAATCTTTTCACGCGTAGCCATGTCAAAAAGGCTCGCGGCTTGGGCCGCCTAGGCTCGGCCCGTAAAAAGCCCGAGCCCCATTTTGGGGGGTCGGCTTGAGCTCAAACTCGAGCCCGAGCTAGCCCAGGCTCGTCACAAGCCCGTGTCATCGGCAGAATTGAGCTTTTAAAAAATTAAAACAAACGTGACACTGTGACAGCAGCTGCCTTCAATAGTTGCCTGCGATGGGCAACTATTTTTCCCATTTAACTGTGGCTTTGATCCGGCCAACGACGCTGACTTTGAACCACCCCTTTTCACGACAGAATTCATGAATAAGGCCAAAATCAATGTCTAGAAGAAACATTGAATCGCTGTTAATTAATGAATGGATGGGACATTAGTACAGTCCCAATATGATAACATTTAGACATTCTTTTTATTACCAGTCAATTCATATCCCTTCAAATAACTTTTTCTCATTTCGTTTAGTGTAAAAACTAAAAACTATCTATATTTTGGAGAAGGTTTTGCTATGTGTACATCGGAATGTATGGTTTATAATCCTCTTAAAATAGGGGGACAAGAGGGGACTATACATCAGGGTGTACACTCCTGATGTACAAATAGCAAAATCATTTTCGAGATTAAAAAAAGAAGTTATCAAATTGTAGCTATGATTTAATTCTATGTAAGTATGTAAAAACATTTCTAGTTAAATATATGTATGATATTATAAACGAGGTCTTTTCTTTGTTATTCAAGTAAATCCTTTTTTGAGTAATGAAACAAACTCTTTATATTTAAAAATTAAAATAATGAGTAGATTCCACACTTCAAATTTGTTCTTTTTTTTTTTCTTTTTTTTTTTTTTTTTTTTTTTCCACAAAAGGAGATAAAATGTTGTTTCATTATTTACGAGAAAAGTTAAGAAAATTTTTTTTTTTTGTATTTATTATTCCACAAAAGGAGATAAAATGTTGATTCATTATTTACGAGAAAAGTTAAGAAAATAAATATATATAGAGAGAGGCTAATTAAATTTGCATAAAAAGTCTCACTCTTTTTTTATTTTTATATACTCTTAATATTAATAAATATGTTGTTTAAAAATAAAGAGCATTGTTGGAGATGTTTTAATACTCATTCTCATTTTTTTTCTTCAAATGGAAACTCTTTCGTATTAGGAGATAATGGTTTACACCATCTTTAAAATTCGCCATGCTTGCTATTTCACTATTTTCAAAAGCAAAAACTAACTAAAGTACATGTAAAGTTCGGGCCCAAAAAAGTTCGGATCTGTTTTGTTCGAGCCAAGCCCGAGCTTTAATTTTCGGCTCGACTCGACTTCTTGGCATAGTTACTCACTCGATGTCAGGGCAATACATGGGATTTTCGAGACCTGAGGCGAATTTTAGAAATTGAGCCTTCATATTGTAGTATATGCACTCAAATTTTTTCATCCATAAGAGTTTTAAAAAACTAAATTTGTTATCCTAAAAATCAAAAATAAAACAACAAATGACTCGTGCATATGCCCTGGAATTTTATATGTAACAGAAGGGAACTATCATTTAGGACTAACTCTCCTAATTTATCGAAAGTTAGGGACAAGACAACAATGAAAAAAAAAAAAAAAATGTTGGAAGCTAGCTTTTGACAAATGTTGGAGACTAAACGTGAGATTTATCCTAAAAAGTAACATTAAGTCCCTGTTTGGCAGTCATTATTTTCAAATTTTCTTTTCTATCTACTCATTTTTAATTATAGATTCACACAATAAAATATTTTGCATGTAAACTTAAAATGTTTCCCTACTTTATAACCACACATTTTCCAAAAAATCACAACTCAAAACTTTATTTTCCCCAAATAATGATCGTTAAATAGGGCTAAAAGTGAAGGGATCAGAATACCAAAAACCATTTTGATGAGGTTAGTGTGGCGAAACATGCACTTGCGTATTTGGAACGTTTGGATAGTCGGCGTTCGAAAAAAATGACGTAACTTTTGCATACAATGTCTGTTTTGGGCCCATAACCTCATTCCGAAAAGCTCGCAACGATTTCCATTGAACTCACCGCTTCGTCATGACGTATGAGGGACTTTGGATGTTTGAATTCATTTGTTAAGTCAAAACGACACTTAATTTTTTTTAGTTCATTATTTTCAGTATTTATTTATTTTACTTTGTAGCCCAACCCATTAATGGACTGTTGGCCCAGTAGGTTATCTGTTCTTTTAGTATTTAAAACTCTAAAACATCTTGTATGTTTTTTTTTTTTTTTTATTGTTCATAAAATAAGAAAACCGTTTGTTTTTCTTAAAGTGCAATTCATTTATTAGTGTGTTTGTAGATTCGATCTACATCACATTTTGTTTTTCCAAATTATTGCTGTTTTTATTATTTTCCCAATTAACTGTGGCTTTAATCCGGCCAACGACGCTGACTTTGAACCACCCCTTTTCATGACAGAACTCATGAATAAGGCCAAAAGCAATGTCTAGGAGAAACACTGGATCGCTGTTACGAGTTCAGTAATGAAATGAATGGACGGGACATTAGTACAGTCCCAACATTATTCCATTTATAACATTTATACCTACTTTTTATTTCTAGTCAATTAATGCCCTTCAAATAACTTTTTTTTTCCTTCAAATGGAAACTCTTTCGTATTAAGAGATAATGGTTTACACCATCTTTAAAATTCACCATGCTTGCTATTTCACTATTTTCAAAAGCAAAAACTAACTAAAGTACATGTATAATAAAATAATATTCTACAAAATCAATTTTATCATATATTAATATTGTATAAAAATATCATTATTTTTTATGTATATATATTACATAAACACATCATTATTTTAAAAGTTATACATAAATGTATTATATATTGATAATTGCTATTAATGATTTGTTGACTTTTTGTAGAAAATTATTGCAGTATCTGATGAAGCACGTCCAGTCCTTTTTCAGGGCCCCAAAGAAGTGCAAAAAATCATTTCATTAACTATTTGCTCGATTATGTTCGGTGGAGAATAAACAAAGAAATTTATTTTATTTAAATTCATGCCCTCACATTCAAGCAATGTTACATTACTCACGTGGAGGCTTTATCATCTCTAGAGTTAACCTTCACGAAATATCCCACTATTACAGTCTCAATACCTTCATTTGGATAGTAAACATACGTATAAAAATTCATGTTATGCATTCACGTGACTAAATATGGGGAATGGATTTGGTACAACTTATTTGTAATTTATCATGTTCAATTGATATGGAACTTTTACTCACACATATATCTATATGGTTGAATTCATTTTGTTATAGAAACTTTGACACGTGTATTGTTTTTTCGTAAATGGGTGGTGACAGACGTAAATTCAAAACTTTTGTATTGAGCTACCTATTCAAAATAATTTTAATAAGCATTAGTTGTCAAAAATATTTCAAAGCATGAGTTCCAATTCTATCATTTTCTCTCAATGTCGTTACGATGTAATTATTAGTTGGAAAGTTGGTGGTTAATTAATTGATTTAACATTGTCTGGATCCAAGACACTGATTGGAGGGTCCAAATCCACCCGAATAATAATAAGAATTATGCTACAGTGATATAATCATTGCCACATGATTGACATAATATCACATGATACTTTGTTATTGAACCGTTTTTAACACAATCAGTTTTTCATCTAATCACATTTTATCAACTAACGTTATGTCACTTCATCTATCTATCACTTTCTGTCAATGGCATAGTTCTAATAATAAATGTTTTTTGGTAAAAGTGGTAGCCAACTACTCAACTTGTAGTTATCAAGGACATTATTTTCCCAGACTTCGTGTCAATTTGCGTTGGCAATTATGTTCCTTGGATAGGGATTGCAGACATGGAAGGGGTGACAGGGTGTGGAGGCAGGGAGAGACTGGATGTTGTATTTATTTATTTATTTATTTATTTCTTTTTTCAAATTGTCCTATCACTTATTGACACGTGTTCCCTCCGTAATTTAGTCCATCATTGAAACTGTCACTGTAACAAGATTCTTGTCTTGGAAGACTTACATCTTATGGACAAATCTCGTGTCTTTTCTTTATTATTATATTTTCTTTATATGTGCTTGAGTTTTGCCTCAAAAAGTCTACATAAATTTAATGCATGTTTGAGAATTGTTATTTATCTATTCAAATTATAAATATATGACAATGAGTGGTGGATAAATGAGTGTAGATAAAAATAATTTGACATATTATAAATAAATATAAATAGATGCCAAACAACTCTTAGAATGATTGAAAGTTTAGTGTGAATTTTTAAGAGGAAATAAAGTGTGACGTCTAAGAATATCTTGAATGTATTCTACATATTTCTATCCAAGTTATTCTACATATTTCTATCTAAGTTAAATGCAAGTTAAAAGATTTTCTATCTACATAATTTTGATGTCAAAACCATGCACATCAATGAGTCAATAATACTGTTTTGAGTGTCTTTTTATTGAATGAATTGTCCAAATAGTCACTGAACTTTATGTCATGCTTCTAAGAGATTACTGAACTTTCAAAATCACTCAAATCATCACTGAACTTTGCAAAAGGTTTCTACGAGGTCACTGAACTTTAAAAATCACCCCATTCATCACTGAATTTTGCAAAAGGTTTCCCAGGGGTCATTAATTCAGCAATCTCCTAGAAATCTTTTGCAAAGTTTAATGATCTCATATAATTTTTTTGCAAAGTTTAGTAATGAAAGAGGTGATTTTTAAAGTTTGTGAAAACCTTTTGCAAAGTTCAGTGATCACTTTGGTGATTTTTAAAGTTCAGTGACCTTTTGGAAGCTTGACCTAAAGTTTAGTGCCTATTTAGACAATTCGCTCCTTTTTCTTTGATGTAAATAAATAAAAAATCACATCTAATTCCTGACAAAAAGTTTATAATAGTTATTGAGTTAGCACGTCTAACACAATTTTTGAATATAGAGAGAGCTCCAGATAATATCTATTTTTTTCTTATTAGTTTAAAAATTCTATATATTGCATTGAAGGTGAATTTTTTTTTCTTTTAAAGATTGTTCATATTGTTTATAAGACGAAGTTCTTTTAGCAATCCATTGAAGTTATAGCTAAAAAGATAGAAAAGAACCAACAATTGTCAATAGCTAGACAGCCTAGACCAACTTCTACTCACAATGTGAATAATGATTTTCAATCGTATAAAAAATCTCGTGAAAGAATTTCTTTGACAATTACTACCAATATAGAAATTAATTTTCTACAACTATATATAAAAATATTATATATTATATTCAATACAGGTATTACTCAAATCATATTGAAGGCTGCCAATACCGTCATGAGAAGTGATATTTTTAAAATATTTTGCACGAATAATACACTTCACCTAAAATACGACCCTTGAGGTTGATCAAAAAGCATCGTGTCATTTTTAATCATAACAAATATTCAACCTATTTATTGTTGATGATACTGATACTGATTATCGAATCGAATGAAAAATTGTTTTGACTCCATGCATGTGCAGAATGACTGATGTTAAATTCACAGTTGTCAGACTCGACCCAACAATGATCCTGATAATGCAGCTGGTCAGTGGTTCAATTGGTGACATGATGGTTCAATCGGCGGGACAATTCCTGTCAAATATATTGTAAGTTATTTTTATTGAATAACAGATTTTTTACAATATCCACCTCTAACTGGATTAACCTCGTGTTATTTTGGTGACTAAAATCAATTTGTTGGGTTCATTAATTTATCACATGGGCTACATATGTAATTAATTGTGTATAAGATTATCTTAAAGTTGAGTACAATTAAAATGATTCAATAAAAAGTTAAATTGTTGGTTTATGACATTTAAATAAAGTGTGAGCCGGATTATATGTGTAGTATTTGATGATGTAATTATAAATAGGATTATGGTTCTCAATTCTTATGTAACTTCTCATTCTTTATGTCATTCTATAAACACAAGAATAGAAGAGAAAACATATTGAAGAAGAAGATTCAAAATCTACAATCAAGAATCAAGAAGAATGATTTGATCAGTTAAATTGAAGAACAAAACAATCAAGATTATAGGGTAAAAAGCAAATATCAAGATCACGAACTAAAAGAGCCAATTATTAAGGTTCAAGATCTGAAATCAAAATCCAGTAATAAGAAAATATTCTCAAAGAATTAATGTATGTTATGCACTATTAATTTTCTTGATACTTGATATGGAGGATCTTGACAATTAAACAATTAACTTTTCTAACCATTAAGATTTAAGGAAAAAAATTATGGTTGAAATTCATACATTAAATTTTGGTATGTGAATTTAGCCCTAAATTTTAAAAATTCAGATTTGTTGTTTTTTTTTTTTGGGAATTTTAATGAAGAACTTTTTTTTTTTTTTTTGGAGTTCCTTGATAAAATAAAAAAAATGACTAAGGGGGCAATCAATTTCAAATATTCGTACTTCAAGTTCATTTCGGATTACTAATTTTCTAAAATAAATTAGTTGAAACAACATGTTAACAAAATAACATCTCTTACCTAAGTTAATTTATTTGAAATATTAGGAAAGTTTTGTGTACGTAATTCATACAAATATTCACCGGCCCAAAGGAATGTCAATATTTGACCGAATTATTTACATATCTGTGATAATTGTAAAGTTTTTTATTGTGTGGACATTGAATCGGTTCAAAGATAGACTTGATGTTTGACCAAATTTATTGTCATATTTGATTATCACATCAAGAATACCACTGACAAGTTGATATTTCTGCCAAAAGACTAAATGTTAATGTTGTGCCTAGTCTCTTGTAATGTGGTTCACCAATATTTGAATTATTTATTTTCCAATATAGATTCCCATGTAAACATGTGAGTTAGGTTTAAGTTCTCTATTTTGTCAATCAATCGATTTCTGCAATAAGATTTTCACTAATTAAAAATGTGACTTGGATAAATGGGATCGTTTAAACCGTATGAGTCTTATGATCATGAAGCGTGGAATTCCAGTAACATTTAGGGGAGCTAATGTAACTACTGCCAAGGAATTTATTTAAAAAAAAAATTGAAAATGCCTTGCAAAAGGTGATAAGGCCGAAACTAGTACGCTTATGGCGAACTTGATTTCACTAAAGCATAATGCTAAGGAAAACATAAGGGAGTACATCATGGATATACTTCATCTTGTTTCAAAACTAAAAGTATTAAAGTTTAAGTTGTGATGACTTGCTCGTGCATTTGATTTTGATTTTTATAAGACATCTAACTTTGAAGTTATCAACCTATAAAGCTCGTTACAAGGGTTTTGTAGAAAGTTTAATGAAGAAAAGTTTGTAAATAAGATTTGAAAATTAAAAGAAAAATATACATATATATGTGCTTACAGATAGAGGGAGAAAGAAAAATTTATATAATTAATTATGAGCTCTTTAATTTATAGAGGTCCTAATAACACTGTTTTTGACTTCATATTTTGAAGAATATATTCACTAGTGATTCTTTGTATGCTCTTTCTCATTAATTTAATGTTTTAAAACTTGCTTACATGAGTTTAATGACACTTTTATAACATAAATTGTTTATACAATTTACTCCATCTAGATTTAAAAGAAGTGGTGTGTTTTTAAAGTTTACTTGTTTATGGATTATGCATGTATGAGTAAGAAAATAACTATTCGTGATGATGAATTTGAGAATATATGAAAAATTCAAAAAACAATTGGTCTCGAAATTGGAAAATTTTTATTCTCCTATCACATATTTTTGCATAATTTTTGCATCATTATACATGTGTATTTTTATTTTTATTTTACTCATTTCTCTTTGTGTTTCAACATGATTATTACTTGTCTTTTTTACTATTCGTGACAAATAGGAGGAGAAAAGTATATTTATTTGAGGGAGTTGATTATATGAGTTAAGAGGAGAATTTTAGAATTTTTTATTGATAGATGACTTAGGGAGAGTCATTTGATATGTTCTCTAGAATTTTATTAATAATCTAGTGTTGTATTTTGTCTATATTGATATAAAATTTTATGGTTTATTTCTAAATATATAATTCATATAATATTGCATGCTTCGGTATTATGTGTGTTTTATTTAATTTTGATTTTTATAGTTGTCTCTTACTTTTCACGTGGTATTGTGGTTTCCATGTGTTTTTGGAAACAGGTTGACAAAGTATTGAATTTTTTTTTTTGGAAAGTATATTTTTGGGTAGTTTTGGTAGGAGTGTCCATGGGTCGGTTCGGTTCGGTTCTGCTCGGTTCCAGAATTTTCGGGTATTTAATAAATGGACCCGTCGGGTCCAAATATAATTATGGAACCGTTCGGGTTCGGTTCGGTTCGGTTCCGTTCGGTTCCG
>CAIGRQ010110342.1:0-14348 GCA_903798375.1 Fraxinus sp. D2006-0159 | reverse complement strand
GAACCGAGCCGGCTCGGGTTTTATTTTATTTTTATGTCAAATCTATATTTTTTACTTAAAAAATTTAAAATTTGTACAGTTTTATATGTTATAAATTAAATAAAAAAAGCTCGAGTTGGCTTGAGCTTTTTGTGCTGAGCTTTTTTGGGCTCGAGTCGAACCCGACAAAAAAAAAAATGAGGCTCGACCCGAGCCTCGACTCGTTGTAGCCGAGCTTGAGCCGTTCGAGCCGATAAGCTTTTTTACCATCCCAACCTATATCCCCTTACCAAACACCCATCCTCTTCCAAGCCCCTGCCCTCGCGTAATTACAAATCTCCATTTCTTCTTCAATTGATTCTTCACCCAAATTACAGAAACAAAAAATGGGAAGCAGCGATGTGGAGGCAGGGTTCGCTAAGCTGCAGGGGGAGGATTTCGAGTACTATATGCAGACTTATTCAATAATTCTAGGGCGAAATTCCAAGAAATCCTCGGTGGATGTCGATCTCTCCTCCCTCGGCGGTGGCATGAACATCAGCCGCCACCACGCGCGCATCTTTTACGACTTCCAACGTCGGCGATTTGCTCTTGAGGTGCTTGGAAAGAACGGCTGCTTCGTCGAGGGCGTGCTTCATCTTCCCGGGAACCCCCCTGTGAAGCTCGATTCGCAGGACCTACTGCAAATTGGAGATAAGGAGTTTTATTTTTTATTGCCGGTAAGGAGTATCCTGGGAGGGCCTATTGGGCCGAGGCATCATGTCAATAACTATCAGATGAGTTCTGGACTTCAGTATCATGGTCAGAATCAGCATCATTCGCGTCCTCCGCCTTCAGGGTCGGGAGGGGTGGAATATGGTAAGAAGGGGAGAGGGAGGGAGTATTATGAGGATGACTATAATGAGGAGGGCGGTGGTGGTGAGGAGGATGGTTTCGCCGGGGGTAAGCGGATGAGGAGAGTGGATGGTGTGGATGGTGGTTATGGGTATGGTTTGGGTGGGTCAGGTTCTGGTGGCAAGGCAGGGCTCTCGGGGCAATTGGGTGAGTTATTGTGCTCTCTATCTGTTCTGCTGAATTAAGTTTATTGGTTGTTCTGATTTGTATCTTGGGGTTGTTGAAATTTCTGCGGGTTCTCGTTGATTTTGGGCGAGGGTTGATATATTTGTGATCAATAACCGACATTTAATTTATAATAGATAGATTATGTTTTCATGATATCTACTTTTATATATGTAGCTAGTTCATAGCTTCTGTATGAGAGTGAAATTTGTTCTCGGATTTCAATCCTAGCTTAGATTTTGCAAGTAATCTTTGTTTTATCCCCTATTGCATGAGGTTTAAATCATTGATAGGGTTGTTTATTGCTAAATTTATGATTTCATGCTAGCTTCTTTTACAAGTGTAGCTAGTTCATAGCTTCTTTATTTGAAAGAGATAAATTTATTCTTCTCTGATTTCAATACCGGCTTAGGTGTTGCAAGTAATCTTTGTTTATTCCCCTCTTGCATGAGGTTTAAATCGTTGATAGGGTTTATTTCTAAATTTTAGTAGATTCTGGTAACATTTGTTTTTGCGGTGTATGAAGTTCACATAAAAAATGTATCGGTGTTTGAACTTCAGGGTTTGTCAACTTTACCACCAAGTTAACTAAGCAGCGGCTTATGGGTACTTTAATTGCTCTCTTTAGTACGTGTAACCTTTCTGCAGGTTGCAGATAGATCTTCGATGTTTTAATAGTCACATTGGACTAATGAATAGTTTCCTTGCATTCTACCGCTGTCTGTTGGTAACAGGGAGTTTGGCAGATCACTTGGAGAGTAAGATTTCACTAGAGTTTACGAGTCCGGAAAGTGTTGTGTTTCATGTACATTGTTGATTTGAGCAAAATCTCGTAGAACTTGCCTTAGGTAGGATTGAAGGATTAATGAGTCTGCTCCTATGTATCTTTGATGAGACACAACCACTGACTTTGCAGATGATAGATAGTGGATAGATAAGACCATATGAATTTCAACTGGACAATGAAAAGTAAAAGCGGTGAGAATATACAGATAGGAAGTGGAGTTGAAATTAGCAATGCTATTTGTATTATTGTAGTGTACATTTACTAGCACTGGCAGGCTTTTTTCGTTTTTGTCCAGTTCTCAAAAATGTTCTTCATATTTGAGTATGTTATTCAAAGCATATTTATCAAAGTGGATGTAACTTTTGGATGGCATCTTTTGTGGCTTCACGCAACTGAGAAATTTGCTCTTACCAAAAGTAGTCTTCAAACTTCCTTCCAAGGATTACTGTCTGTCTCTCTGATGCAGAAGCATAGCAACCCTGAAAAATGCCAATTTACAATTTATTCCCAGTCCTCTTAAGTTTCGTTGACAGATAGGCTGCTTGGTCCTGTCTTAGTTTCACCAGATGCCCCACTTAATCTAAAGCACGTTGATAGGTCCTAGTTCCCCAACTATCTCGAATTGACTGTCCTATAGAAATGTCACTTCTATTCAAAAGTTTGCATTTCCTTGACAAAGAATTAGCAGTACTGACCATTTATACATGATGTGATGACATATATTTGTTATCTTCACAGTCTAATGCTTCGACCGGGTTGTTTGGAAATTTGAAGCTGATCGTTATATCTGGTCAACCTAATTAAATAAATGGCGTAGATGGGCAAAAGTGCATCCTGGGGGAACATTTTGAATTGGTCCACACGTTTCTTGCCTTCCATACCCTCAACTTTATTTAATTCTGCATTTAAATTCTTTTCTGGTTAATCAATCAGTATCAGTTTGTGGCATGTAATTACCATTAGGTGTAATGAAAACAGGTCTATTTATGTTCACTATGTTGACATTGCTTCTTTTTGAGTACCTAGTTAAATTGTAATGATTATTTAGGTAAATTTGAGTAGTTTATTTTATCAGGAAAAAATGCGAGTGGTATTAGATAACAAATTTTATGTAATGGGTAGGCAATGAATGATCTGCAATCACAGAAGGTTACTGGAATCCTGAGAATATCTTTTACAATATGCTGTTGACATTATTTTCCGTGGATATCTTGCAGATAAGAAAGTTGAGGGAAGATCCCGTGTTGACAGGGAGGCTGACAATCAACAGCTCCTTCAGCTAGAGGAGAAGGATGTTGTATCATCAGTGGCCACTGTACTCTCTGATCTCTGTGGTCCTGGAGAATGGATGCCAATGGAGAGACTTCATTCTGAGGTATGTTTCTATCTGGATGTCCTATTGCATGCTCATCTGGTTTCAATCCACCAATGATGAACATACTATTATTGCAGGAATTTCCTTCCTGTTTTTTATAAAATGAGAATACTAGAATAATTTTACGATCAGTTCCTACACCTCCAAATCACGATATGCATATTATTGATGGACATCTCTGGTCCCTTCTCTCAGAATATGTTCACCTTGATGCTGAGAATATGACACATTCGAATTTCATCCTATTCTGAACAAAATAATGGTGCTTAGATCTTTAATTGTAATTCTGGACTTGCAGAATAAAGTGGTTTATTTTTAGTGTTCTCATCTAAACAATAAATAAAATTACCGTTCCATTTTTTTCTGTGAGCAGCTAATTTCACTCCCTAGACTTTTTATTCGTTCCCCTCAGGCTAAGCTCCATCTTCCTCTAGCTACCTTCCGAACAGAACTTTCTTTCTCATGCTAATACTTTTTTTATTCGTTCCCCTCAGGCTAAAACTAATTGCTTAGACGACTGCTTCCTCGAGTACTGAGATCTTAATACTTCAACCATTCTTTCCATTTATCCCTTCTTCCATTCGCAGTTGAATGGATTGCTATTGTTTAATGTGCATTATGTGCTAAAACAATAAAGATATTGCATCACATAATGTGCAACTGAAAGGAAAGAAAGAAGATCAGATGGAAGTTCACATATATCACAAATCATGTATTATATTATGTGAGGCATCATTTAGAATGAGCTGCATTTATTTTCTAAAAAGAAGTTCTAGGAATTCTTCAAGTTGAGTTCCGATGGAAAATTGCATGGGAAGTATTTTAGATGTATGTGCACGTTCTTGTCTACAGCTACAATCGCTGAACTAGTTTTCATTAGACTGGCCTGGCCACTCAAATGAGAATTTCATAGCTAATTAAGTTAATGAAACCCTGAAACTGCATAAACATTTTCTACTTGTCAGCACATATTTGGCCAACTATGAAAGTAAAAACACTGGCATAAATGAAAGCCTTCAACTTTCATACCAACCAGAGATATTTGAGCACCATTGAGTCAGCCAATCTGATTAACACTTAAAGGTATCTAGGAGGGGACAAGATGTAACTTTTGATGGATGAGGAGCCAGTTTCTTATTTTTTTTTATTTGAGGGTGAATTTGATAGAAAGGAGTTGTTTTTCCCCTGTTGGTTGTGGGAGCTTGGGAAGAACTGATAAGAAAAGAAATGGGCGGAAAAGACACTGTAAATTAAGCATGGACTGCAATAGGCACAAATCTGCTGGAGGAAGAAAATGATCTGTATCATTTGATGATTTGAATGTTTAATTGCTGAAGGGTTTATTGTTTGTTATCATGTTTATCATTTATAATGACGTAGATAAGCAATTAAAGAGTATGGAAACTGTTGTTCTCATGATATATAGTTCTGAAATATAGGACTTTTAAGAAAGTGTAAAACTGTCGCCTGAGTTGATTGATTTGGTCCTTACTATTCTAATTAGCAACATTAATTAAAATTGTAACATTCAATAAGCACTTGAAAATTTTAAAAGTAGGGAAAAAAAACAAATGAGAAATAAGAAATAAGAAATAAAGGAATGGATGCCTCCTCTCCTCATCATCTCTACTACCCCATTGCCTCCTAATCATCTTTAAATGGGAAAACAAAAGATTATAACGACTTTGAAGAGGTCCCAAATATTCTAGATAAAAATTGGGAATATAAGACTGCATATGAAACCCAACTGGAAAATAATCAGGACAACGAAAGCCCTGCTTCATAGTTCCCAAACTTGGACGGCAACAATCATCATCTTTACCACTAGGAACACACGTATCTAAGTTGTCGAAAGAATAAGAATCTTCCTAATGTTCGCTCGAATTTTTTCAAAACAATAATTCATTTGGAAAAAATAATATAAAACTGGTATTTTCAAGTCATTAATCTCTGTTCTCAGAAAAAGTCATATAGCTCCACTGCCACCCAATTTAACACGACTATGACCGCTTTCTCAACAAACACCATTACAATTACTGCCATCCAAACTGAGCTATCAACATCACCACCCAACGGCCACCATATGGATTTAAAGCAAGAGAGATGATGTACGTACATATAGAGATACACGTACACATTCATATACAAATAGAGATGCACTTGTACACATTTACAGATAAGCTGTAGATAGTTAGAGACAGACCAATGGGTGGGGGAGGTAGGAGGCACCGTACTTGTGGCCTCTCTTCTTTGGTCAATTTGTTGAGTGGGATTGGAGCTGTAAATGGTGGCAGAAGAAAGATTATTCGAATGGTGTCTGTAGAGGTAGTAGTGAATTCTTAAATATGATAGTTATGAGTGAGTGGTTTTGGGGCAGATTGCAAGGAGAAAGAGAGAGAGAGGGGTGGGGTACTAACGGAGAAGGGTGCATTTGGAGGGTTCTTTTCTTATTCATTTTCTTATTTTTCCCTAATTTACTTTCTCATTTTGGGATTCCTTTTTCGTAGTTCTTATGTGGACAGATCATCCTTTAATGTGGTCATGAATTTTGACCATTTCATTATACGGGTCCCATGGAGCAAACTTGAAAGGTTAGGGAGTAAATTGATGTGTCTGGTTAAGTTTAAGGAGCCAAGTTGAGAAAGTTATTTACTGCACACTACTCTACTTCTGACTTTCACAAACCATTTATATTCCTTGAAGAAAAGAGTCATTTGAAAACTTTTAACATTTCTCATCAACTTCATCATGTAGCATGCTATTCTATGAAATTATTCCACTGTTCATGCCTCAAGGTTTTTTTTTTTACACTACAAGATTGAAACAAACTTCATTTCAGTACTTCGCTAGAAGCTCTGCGTTTAATTTAAATCTGCTGTAAATAGGTTGCTTGTGATGCAGAACTTGACAGAAAGATATCGTGAGAGAAGAAGAAAGAAGAAGGGGCAAAAGAACAGATAGAGGACTAGAGAAGAAAGAGATTATAGAATACGAGAGAATTAGAGAATAGACAGAGAGATGAGAAATAAAGAAGAGGAAGAAAGCGGGAAGAGCTAGAATACAAGAAGATAGATAAATAGTAGAGGGAAAATACTTGGGAGGAGGAAAATCTCAATATTTAAAAAATTTATTAATCAACAGTCTAAAATCATTGAAATCCTAGGTCCCCTTCTATAGAGCAAGATAAACTCGAAGATTTGTGCTAAAATTTTACTCGGAATTGGTAGCGTATGAGGGTTTTGTTTTTCTCCTTATACGGTAATATTTCGTCATATTTTATGATTTTGATTTGTACATGTTTCTTAGTTCATTAGTATTCTAATAGACTAATTCTTAGGTTGAGGAAATTTTGGGGTTTTTTAAAATTTATGTACTTATTCTAGTTGAACATATGATCTCATATGCTTTTTACATTTTAAGAGATCCTTGATGTCTGCCATAGATGGTGTTCAAACATTATAAGCATCTAGTTTTTAAACTTCAGATTATTACGATCCTCTTATGTTTATGTTCGTTTGTATAGTTGGAGGAACAATTCGGCAGTGTCTGGCATCACGGTCGTGTGAGAAGATACCTCACGTCTGAGGATCATCCCATTCCAGAAGCCAATGGAAAACCATGGTATGGGTTGCTCATGTTGTTGAGGAAGTACCCAGAGCATTTCGTTATCAACACAAGGTCCAAGGGACGGGTTACCCTGGAGTTTGTCTCTCTTGTGTCACTACTCTCATGAAAATTTGGAGCACCTTCATCATTGTAACATGTTATTCTAGTGGCATTTGGAATCCTGTTTCGAGTTTCAATACGATATGATTTTGTGTTTTGTATTCTTGATTGTTTTTTCTCCTAGTGCCTGTTTATAACATGGAAATCTATAATCTATCTTCAAATCAAATCCAATGATTTGGCATGCAACAACATTGAATTAAAATTACAGCATCCCTTTTGTCCATGTTACATAAATAGGAGAAAATCCAGTTCTAACTGCACCTATTGGAGGTTATAAATAACTAGCATTTGTACAACAAATTCAACATTGTTCTTCGTCTCTAGAAGAGATAAAATTGAAAGACCATTCATCACTGAATATTTCTACCAATTGATTGTGCCCGTTTCTCTAAGAAGAGCCTTACGGTTGAGTAAATGAGAGAGGGCTCAGCCATTGCACCATTTCCATAATCTCCACAGGCTAGCCTCTTTGTCACTGGCGGGATAAGGGAAATTCCAAGATCGTCAATTGTCATAAGATGGCGTTCTGTAAAAGGGTTGTTCCACATTAAAGTATTCATGGCTGGCGCCACAAAAAATGGTTTACTATAATCCCATGCCCGGACAATGCAAGTTAGCAAGTTATCACACAATCCCCCGGCAATCTATAACAAGAAAGCAAGAAACATAGTCAAAATCACAACTGAATCAACCTTTAACAGCTATATAAGAAGAAAACTCATTCAAAACAATATTCGAAGCCTAATAAGATGTCTTGTTAGTACATGACTTCAAAAGTGTGCATGGAGAATTCAGGTAAACTGCAGGAATCTATAGTCAAAGGTCCACTTGTAAGCATTCGAGAAAGAACCTCCAGAAAAGAATCCCAATAAGGGATTTAAGGCAGATCCAGACTCTAGAGAAAGTAAGTATGCTAGAAATGCATGCGAACAAGCTTACAACCATCTCTCTTAAAAGTAGCTACTGCAGGCAATTTCATTCATAACACTCACCCATAAGATCTAGAAGCATGTTTGGCTAGTTTTAAAAGTTTACTTACAAGTGAACAAGGAAGCTTTAAAATAAATATTTGATTTATTGGTGCAAAATATATATATATATATATATAAGTTACTTATTTTGAAAGTAAGGCAAGAGTTACTTTTAGAATCAGCTTTATAGTAGCCAAACAAATTCGGAAACAAATTTTACTTATATTTAAGCTTAGCCAAACAAGTAAAATGATTCAAGTCTGCTTCTGTACACGGCCAATTTCTAATGTAATACACGTGATACTGACAAGTTAATTGGATAACAAAAATTTTACCAGATATTTTGTACCTTGCCAAGTGTGTTTGCCGACAAAGGGGCAATGACCATAATATCAGCCCATCTGCGAAGTTCAATGTGCAATACGCTATCACCTATTTTCTTCCAAGTCGACCATTCATCCTCGTCGGTGTAAAGAGTCATATCCATGGGAAGTGATGCAGTGTCTATAAAATGCATAGACGCCTTAGTTGCAACTGCTTTTACTTCTGCCCACTCAGAAAAGCAGTGACACAGATTAGCAAATTTTATAGCAGCTACACTTCCGCTAGCAGCAAGCAGTATCCGAGGTCTCCTTGCACCACTGTAAACTTGAAATAATTCCCTGTCTGCACTTGCAGGTTCTGAGTGTGCCATAACCTATTCATTGTACAACAGCAGTAGTCCGAATAAGCCAAATGAAATGAAAACACCCATATAGTCACCAAACAATTTACCTACAATAAGTAGCTTACAATACTAATCCAGAATTGGCCAAAGAGTTTGAAAAAAAAAAAAACGAAAAAGAAAAAGTAGAAAGAATATGTCGAGGACCAAATTTTTCAAGCACTTCAGCCAAAAAAAACTCTTATCTTCCTCGCTTGACAGCCTCTCTAATAGTCGGCAAAGAAGAATGTTTGTAGGAAAAGAGTGTGACAGTTCATATTCAAAGGTTCATTTTTAGCTCTCTTTCCAGGAGGAGGGCATATAGTCCAATAAATGAATCCATTCCATATAGACTTTTAGCATAAGGTCTCCAATTTCTCTATAAAGCATAAACAAACCTATGGTCGAAATATGAAATGAAGCATACAAACACATTAGCTTGGAAAATCTTTGTTTACTCAAATTGAAATAGATATCGTTGAATAATTTTACCATTCATCTCATATATTAATGTCGGGGATCTCACCTACAACATAACTTATATCAAGTGATCAAGAAGTTGTGAGGATTCTTACTTCTCCACGTTGATGTCCATCATTTTTTTTTTTTGAAATTTACAGTTCATATACCAGATTCCAAATTCGTTTGTGTGCAAATATCTCAAAATATACAAATTAATCCGCACGCTTTGGCTTATACGAAACCCAGTCAACAAAGCCTTGTCAATGCCTATTCACTATGGGGTACTCTATATGAATCCTCCTTTTCCATTTCACTTCACCACAAGGTTTAAATCCTCTCCATTCAGATATTGAAGAACAAAATTCTAATGAACAAAATTAGTAATAATAATAAATAAAGATCTCAAACCTAAATGTTTGGGTTCAGCAACATTTTATACAACTGGAATATCATTAATCAACAGCATACTTAACTCATATTTGTTCAAAAACAACAAAAGCCACGTTCACAATAAATTTGAGGTCAGATAATTGAAACCCTTTCACCCTACTTTCTGTTCATGCTAGATCTACAAGAAAATAGTAATATGAACAAAGCTATATAAAAAAAATAAAAACTTTAACATCAACAAATTTAGCTCAGAAAACTTTCAGAATGTAAACTGTCCAAAACCATATTCCGCCAAACTGAAAGAAAAAATTAATCGAAACCATAATTGGGGATGAAAGCACATAAAATAGACATTCAAATCACGAAAGGTGAGTGCATAAACAGTGGAGATAAATGTACCTTAGACGTTTCTTGTAGTTGTTTGAAAGAAATCCCACAAAAGATTAGTTTTCTGTTTCTGGTATCTGGTGAAGCGAGAAAGAACAGAGATTTAGATCGGAGTCGCCATTTTTATAGACCACTTTTACTGGGTAGGTAGTTTTGTGCATATGGAAAAAGAAGTTTAAACGACAATTCTCCCATTCTTTTCAATCTTTAAATGAATATTTTAGTTTTACATTTAAATCAACCTCTCAGTGACATCTAACGATCATCTAATTCGATGCTAAACACCGGTAATATTAAATAATATTACACGTAAATTTATTTTTTTATCCATATATTTTTCATCAATTTACTATTTCAAAATACTTTCTTTAACGAGGGCTCAAACATGACTTTAAACTGAATCGACAATATTTTAAATAATCAATTTTCAAATACCTGGTCACAAGTACATGCCCTTATTTGACAATTATTATTTTCAAATTCTTTTCTCTAAGTATTTTTTTAATTACACATTCATATAATAAAATATTTTGTACGTAAATCCAATGATAATTCCCTATTTTTAACCATACTGTTAAGAACTCTTTTTTCCTCCAATAATAATTGTCAAACAGGGAGATAATACAAACAATTAATTTTTACCAATTTTAATTAATGATTTTAATTGGTTTATATTTATAAGTTAAGAACCCGGTCAAATTTTATGTTGGCCCCTTAAATTAAACTTTTTTACCAAGTTAGCCACTGAATTTTAAATTTATTTTAAGTTGGTTATCAAATTTAAATATTTGTTTTTAACTTTGTCTAAACCTATCAAGTACAGTCGTGTCCAACATAACAAACACACAATGAACGCGCAAAGCTCAGTGTACCAGAATAAGTCTCACACTTTTATTACAAGTTAGAAGAACAATACTGACTGATGGATCATTGCATAATCTGGAATCAAAGGGGGGTAAAAAGAGTAAAAAATGTTTTCAAGATTTTTCTTTGTTCAAATTATGGACATTTCTGTAAATTTCTTGTTCCCGAGCACGTTTTGCTGCAACAGCTTCATCATCGAGTACTCGAATAGGTGACCATTCCGGCAACTTGAACCAACTATCCTTCTCTTCTATAAATCTACTTACGACAGGCTTTAGTTTAAGAGTAGCGTAGTCGACTGTTGTTCCGACAGCAGCAAAAAGTATTGAATACCGAATAGCGCCAACTTGACCACCTAATACAATACAAAACAAAAATGGTTCAAATTAATAAGAAACAATCATCCTAGTACATAAATATGAGTCCACGCAAAGAAGGATTTTCTATGCACGGCCTTGTTTCTGCGTGGGGAAAGCAAAACTACCTACAACCATTGATCAAAAATTCTCTCTATTATTTAAGAGTAAAAAGTCTAGTTCTTGATCAGACAGATAACCTTAATATATTCAATCCTTTACTGGAAATGCAGCCAACCAAATGCAAACTACCCGTCTCCTCTTCTCCAAGATAAGTGAAAATCTCGGCACAATAATGAAATTAAAACTACGTCAATATGGTTTTTTCTCTGTTTGGTCTTATCTCTACAAGCTCACAACATTCAAATTTTGAGTAAGCAAGCAGAAATCACTAATGTCACAAATATTTGACTACTGAAAATTTTATGTAGCGGGACAATTAAATGTCCCTTTTTAAGTTAGTGTACAGTTGCACTCAAAAGGAAGTCAACCAAATGTAATACGCCTTCTGCAAGGAGAAATTTGCGTTCAAATACAAAAAATACTAAGTAAAGAATGACTGATTAATTTTATGAAGTACACTCAATATTCTAGAAAAGAGGATCTGACACGTGTTAAATGAAATCACAAGAAATTGTAAGGTTGATCTCATAAAAAAAGGTGCAAATGCACCCATGTTTGGGTTTCATTCCATTTGCTAAGTTTTACTTTTCAAAAAATGAGATGGAAGAAGTGGATCGTACGAAATGTGTGGTTAAATTTAGCCCATGTTTGACACCCATTCTCAACCTCATTCTCATTCTCATTTTTTTCTCTTACTTCATTTCAACCACACATTCTTCTAATAAAATAATATTACACACAAATCTAAAACTTTTCTTAACTTGTTCACCACACATTCTCTCATTAATCACTATTCTAAAAATTTTTATCTTCAAGAATGGGTGTCAAACACACCCTTAATGTTCAACTTTGAAAAGCAATTTTTTAGAAAAAATGAAGNTAATAAAATAATATTACACACAAATCTAAAACTTTTCTTAACTTGTTCACCACACATTCTCTCATTAATCACTATTCTAAAAATTTTTATCTTCAAAAATGGGTGTCAAACACACCCTTAATGTTCAACTTTGAAAAGCAATTTTTTAGAAAAAATGAAGTGAAATCCAAACAGAGGCGTAATCTGTTGGAAGCTCAGGTTGACAACCAAAAGCCAATTACACTCGAAATTCATCTACATAATTATTTTTGCCCAAATACAGAAAGGTTTGATACAATTGAAAGAACATTGGGTTGGTACTTGGTAATACATGAACCACAAAAATATTAAACAGTTTAACAGAGATTATCAACTGAATCATGCCACAGGTTGACCTGTCAGATCAGCCAACCCCTTTGGAAGCTAAAAGACGGCACCAAAACAATTATGCAATGACTAAGTAAAAATGTGAGGGTGAGTATGTAGGTGTACATAGAGACAAGCTAGTGCAAACACATGCACACCGGATGTTAGAAAAGGGGTTCAGCAATTCTGACCTTGCAGACGTCCAAGAATAGCGCCGCTACCAAAACCTCCAATTAACGAGTTCAGCAAATCATCGGGTTTTCCAGTTCTGCTCACCCTTACAAATTCACGTGCACCTACCAGAAACAAATTTTTCCAGGTTTCTTTACTTTTCCCCTCATTGGTCTGATAATTTGAAATTAGTCATATTAACATGTCTAAGTAATGAAAAATACAAATTCTTGCTTTCATATTGACTCTTTTGAGTGACAAATTGTACATAAAATTGAATTGGATTGCATGAAGCATAGATTCGGTCAGAGAAGACAAGAAGGACATAAAATTTGGTTGAATATCTGAGTTCAAATGTGCCTTGCATTGTCACCTAACCACTATGTTATTGCACTATCACAGCAGTTTAAGAGAATAAATAAGTTAGAAAGCTAACAATTGGAAAAAAAAAAAATGCTACAACTATAGCAATTGCTTATACCTCAATGTTAGATTGGAGTAAAAAATCAAAACCTATATAACAACGGGGAAAATCACAAAGCCTATCCCACTCGTTCATTAGATGTTGCAACTTTAGAAAAGCAAAATTCTAAAACCCATGAATGGAAGGTCTGTGAATAAATAGGCATTCTTATCAGAGCATTGTATAAATCATATGTTCGAAAATGTACAATGTTCCATCACAAGTAGCGTATGGAATTACCCTCGCAGTAAAATTAGATCAAAACAAAAACCTCAAACAAGAAAAATAGATAGTTCCATAATCACATTTCTTAAAGCAGTATAAGATGACAAAAAACAAGAGCTTCTATCAAATCCAACTTCCAATTTCTACAGGTAAAAGAATTATCCGTAACCTCAGTATTAAAAAGATGCAAGCTTGAAAGTATAGATACACAGAGCACATCTCATACAATACATATGAAGGCATATCTTATAATCAAATGCCATTTCTTCACAAATATAAACAGACAATCAAAAATTCGCATCAAGGGAACTAACAGTATTTCTTTAATATCTTAAGCTACTGAGCTAGAGTAAAATGTCATTTGAACAAGTGAAAACTATACAAAACAAAAAATTAGTCAAACGCGGAGAAATTACCGCAATAGCAACCAGTTATAATAGCAAAATTAGCTGCGTAAGTAGCTGAAATATTTGAAATGCCGTGAACTTTTCGATGCTTGGATATCAATCCAACTCCAGCACCCGCAACCCCTAATTTCAAACCAAAAAGAAACAGGAAATCAGTCAGATTTTCCTAAAAAAAAAAAAGACCAAAAAATGAAAAAACCAGACCAAAAATCGTGGGTTTTCAGTATAAATCAAAAACCAAAAAAAAATAAAAAATACCAGCAAGTATAGTAGGAACGAGAATACGCTCTTTCCAAGGATCAGATGACGATGAAGTAGAAGCAGCAGAAATCACTAGATCTGGGTTTTTGTCACTTGAATCCATTTCTTGATCTAACTGTTCATAGACGGCCGAAATGACAGAGGCGGACAGTGATGCAGAGCGGTGGTATTTCGGTCTCGCCGGAGCTGGCAGATTTGTACAAGAATTTGCAATTGGGTTCATGGGCTGTCAATAGGGTCCAATATTATTTAGTCCATTAACGAATGTTTAATCAGGCCCAATGAATCACTTGTACTGGGCTTTCTTTTGGTATATATGGGATGGAATTCAGACAAATGACATCAAGAGCGAGAATATAACGATTTGTAACCATTTTTAATTTACTTTTTTTTAACAAGAATATTTTTTTT
>CAIGRQ010110337.1:0-11214 GCA_903798375.1 Fraxinus sp. D2006-0159 | reverse complement strand
TATCATTGAATTGTTTAAAACACAGTTATCTTTTTCATCAAATCACCTCCCGCCGCCTAGAATTTTGACGCTGCTTCTGACAAAGTCGTTTAACCCTTTGCATTTTAATCCACGAACTTGAGCTGGTAGAACTGAAACTTTAAGGCGATTCATTGAATGATACTTGCACTTACATCCATCACTCTGAATGAACGAAGCAAACACCAAAATATTCATCATTCTTCATAGTATGGAGGTGTCGAGTACAAGCATAAGTCAGTCTCATCCCTTTCGTCATCTTCCTCATAGGCATCCACCCAATTACTTGGATGAAGCTGTGAGATAGCATGGCCATTGATTTCTGCCTCATTTAAGATCACATGAAATGATGGTTGATTTGAAATAGATCAGAAAAATCAACAAGGCAAAAGCTGCTAATTGAAACTAACCTTGAGGCTGTTCAGCATTATCCATTTGCATGGGATAGCAGCCAACTCATTCTGCCAAGAAAAATAGTCACTTTAAAGTGTATCAAATGCTTAGATCTTGTTCTGACTGCATTTACTCATGTCAGTATCACTACAGACAATCCATATTCTAGTTGCAGATAGAACACACTTGATAAACCTATAGTTCCTTGCTTCCTCAGGTTGATGTACAATCGTAGATCCTCAAATTGTTGAATGGTCCCAAATAACTTGATGGAAAGTGTCATTTTCTTCTTCATAACATAGAAATGGAACAATCATATATAATTTATGGAACTATTTATAGACATGCAATCAGGGGCGGATCCAACACCCGGCGAGTCCCGCGGTCGTCCGTGCTGGATCGGCCGAGGACTTTTTTTTTGACAATAGAATTTTTTTTAGCTTATATAACTGTTATTTCATTTTATTTTCAAACGCCTCCTTTAGCTAAGTTTGTTAGAGCACGCAATTCTTATGAGATGAGGTGTTTCTGGTTCGATTCCCTAACTTACAATTCATATATTTTTAGTTTCTCAATTTTTATCATTTTACAATTTTTACCAAAATTAATGGCAATAGGGAGGGGGAGTCAAACCTTCAACTATTCTTAAAAATTATTGGAATCCTTACCATTAGGGCACTTGTTGAGTTTGATNTTTCTCAATTTTTATCATTTTACAATTTTTACCAAAATTAATGGCAATAGGGAGGGGGAGTCAAACCTTCAACTATTCTTAAAAATTATTGGAATCCTTACCATTAGGGCACTTGTTGAGTTTGATATTATTGTTAACATAATAATATATATTAAGTTTTAAATATTAATAAATGACCTTGCTTTTACGATCGCTGACTGTCGACGTTGACCGGTTAACGTCTGGCCGAACTAAACTTTTATGCTGGGTCCGCCCTGCACGCAATGTTGTCTCCTAGTTTAAGCGGGTTCTACTATTCTTCATCGCTTCCACTACCCAAAGCATTCGACTTTCAGCTCAAAGAATTTTTGAAAGAAGCCTCAACGTGGTGATGATCTATCACAATATCCCATTATGCCATTGCATCGTATCGAACAACTGGAAGCACGAAATTGAGATAAGAATCCATCTCTAAAAATAGGCTTTACTTGCTAAGAGCTTGAGCCTGAGACAATGCGCTTTTTCTTTTCCTTTTCTTTGAACAATTACAGAGATATGTTCACTTCTAATGCTCACAAGTCTAAACATGTAAGTCATGAATGAATCACTAAGAATTTTAACGTCAGTACTATAATTTGACGATAGATCTATCGTTTCCCCCCATTAGCACAGTAAAGCACGTGTGTGATAGTTCAATGCATAAGAAGCATATGCCTCTGGTAGAGCAATTTTACACAAGGTATCATTACGGTTATAAAAATCTCAAACCTATTAAAAGCAGGGCAACAAGACAAAAAAAAATTGAAATTTATCAGGATACTCATTATGACCCCTAGGCATTCCAGCAGCATATCCATCTTCTGAAATGAGCATTGGCCCAATCCCCTGAATTGTCCTCTGCTACTTGATACTTTGATTTCTTTCCCTGGAATCTATCTTCAGCACCATTATCACTTCTTGAGGCACTTCCTTTACGCGAGTTTATGAAATGTCTTTACAGTTTAAACAAATGAGCTTATTTTACCTGAGAATTCAGACCATATTCTGGTGTGATCAGATTGATGCTCAGAAACATTTCCTTTTTACCTGTCCTGTACTGGGGCCTCTGTTCCATGAGAAGTAGTGGCTGCTGCTGCAGATGCCTTAGAATTCACAGCATTGAGCCTTGAAAACTTGCAAGCACTAGGGTAGCATCGAACTTTGAATTAGAACCAGCATCGAACCCAAATTTCAGTGCCATCAGGATTGGCCTCTTTCTCTCTCTTCAAATTTCACATCACAGTTAACAAGGTCAAAATTAACATCTCAGAGCCACAAGATCATTAATCACGTGTCAAATAACTAAAACAAAATGATCATGAAGTATGCGGAAAAGAAAATAACTTCCTTTTGCAGAATACGAAGGCTGAATGCACCCATAATATTCAACAGTTTCAGATAGTTAAAATCAGCAGCAGGAAAGATATATAAGAAAAGTTCCTAACAGAATTTGGATAGGTCAACTTCACATCCCTCAGCGAATGCAAGATAAAATGAAGGTGAACAAGAAAAAATAATGTAAGAGCTCTGAACAACTAAAAAAAGCATGATAAATAACTCTCTCTCTTGAAAATTATTAAAGAGGAAATGGTACAAAATTCCCATTTATCGTCTCTTTGGTAATAATGGAGGTGATAGTATGAGCAAGAACTGCACATAAAAAGGCTCATAATGGAGGTGATAGTATGGAGGGAAAAATCGACAATAGCCTAGTCTACCTTTGGTGGGTCCATATAACTTCTCAGTTCAGCAGCTTTCCTTCCGAATTCATTAGCAATAACTTGTGGTAAGGAAGATGGCTACTATCTTAGGCATATCTGAGGCACTTATAGCACGAGAGGAAGGACACTTACCCGATTGTGCCACTCTTGAATTTTAAAGTTTAGGGATTTAAAAGTTCATAGTTGAAAGGTATTAGCTACTATGAAATACTCATAAAAGACTGGGGGTCAATGTGCAATATTTCCTAGGGTTTTCTGTAATATATAAATTGAAAAAAAAGATGATTTCTTCTCCTTACCGGCTGCCTCTCTCATCTCCTCGCCTGCATTTTCTGGTACTCTATTGTTTCTTCTTTAGCTTCATCATCCGTTTGCAAATCTAAGTAGCTATACACGGCTACGATTATCTTTGTTCTCTATTTTTTTATAGATGTAATTTCTCGATGTAGATTTAATACAGAATGTTTAAACTAACGATTTTTACGTACATTGATTGAGTACAAGTTCTGTTTAGGAGATGTCTGTTTTGATGAAGATTTGTTCAGGATTATGTGTACTGAGTTTATTTTGTTAATTACATAAGGCTAAGGGTTTTCATATTCAATTCGAGTTAAATGCAAAAAGTTTCACTATAAAGTACATTGTGTATTTGTTATATTTTTATTTGTAGTTGGTTGTTTAATTCGATAGTTTAATTAAATATCAGACTGGTTCACTGATCTAAAAGTTTTAAGTAAAAAAATTGTAAACTAAAGAAAATGCTGAATTTTTTTTGCAGTTTTAGTGGGTAGATTGCTGATTGGCACAATTGGCTCATTGCTTTTCTGTTTGGATATTTTATTGGGTTTTCTGTGGATTCAGGTGCTTTCAACTTTGTGGATTCCTTGAGTGCTAGGACAATTAGCCAAGATGCAGAACGACGAAGGACAAAACATGGATCTCTACATCCCCAGAAAGTGGTAGGCATATTTCTTATAGATACTTTTGGTACTTCACAACTCGATGTTCCCTGCCTACACGAGTACTGAAGATGCGAGTCATTGACTTGTTAGAACTAGATATTTAGCTGATTTAATTACCGTTTTGGTGCAGCTCTGCCACAAACAGGTTGATCACTTCTAAGGATCATGCATCTGTCCAGATCAATGTTGGGCATTTAGATGAAACTGGCCGATACACTGGCCAGTTCTCCACCTTTGCTCTCTGTGGATTTGTTCGTGCCCAGGTAATACTCTGCCCATTTCTTGCCACTTTGGAATTTCCATGCTTTAAATTTCTGTTATATTTTTGATGAGAAGTGTTACTTATTTGATTGCATAACTCTTTTTAGTTTGATTGTACTTAGTGCAAAATGCAATTTTTATATATAAGTATATATATAAAAAGAGTGGTTATTGGACTCCCAGACAACTCAGAAAGATATTTTCTTTCCAAAAACCGCAACTTGAATGTATAATAATATGCACAAGCAATGTATCAACCAAATAAATAAAGAATATCCTCAAAATACCGAAAGTGAGAAACAACACCAGATTTATAGTAGTGTGATTCAAACTGAGTCTTCATCCACTCCAAAAAGTTTTATTGATCGTACTTTCACTCATCAGTAACACCCCTGTTTGAGCAACTCCCTTTAATTGAGTTGGTTGGAATTCCTACAACAGTAGGAAACTAGCTATGTAACAAGACGCCAACAACTCTATTTACGAAATGAATAAATTTCAGGATATTAACACAACTGGTGAATATCATATTGCAAGGATTTCTTACTTTACAATGTAAGCTCCAATATAATGTCTACTCAAAAGACATTTGAATTTGTAGAACAACTCATGTATTTTTCTTATATATGTTTTACTTCATCCACTTTTCTTGATTCGGTCATTTTGTAATCTAGTCTATACATTGAACAATTTCTGTAGTTTTCAGAAAAGTTTCAATTTGAAGTTCAAACCATCCACTGGCCATGTTTATATAACAGCTTTTGTAGGCTGCAGGCTTTCATGTGTTTTTTCTTCTCATTTCTTTGGTTTTATTATGATTTATGATATATATTTTCATTGTAAAGCAAGAAATTCTTGTTATCTGTAATGTTCACCTGTAATTGTTTGAATGTCTTGGGAATTTGATTGTTTCATGAAAGATAAGGTTGCAATTATTGTTGTTGCTGTAACTTGGTATACCAACGAACTAAAAAAAGGAGAAAATTTGCTATTGCTAATTTTCTATTGAGTGCAAATACTAAAACCACTGTAAATGTGTTGTATTCTCCTATACTCTCTCTTTTTTAGCCAACTTTGTTTGATAATATGATAATGTGGATACATAGTATTAATTAACTCATAAATAAAACTAAACTGATTTAGTCCATACCCTCTAGATTAAATCCTTCATTTTGGTACTAAAATGATGATGTTAGAGGTATTAAATGAGCCGAGCTTGTCATGGCTTACATAGTGTGCTAGCACGCCTAGTATTCTGGGTTTGGCCTTTGGGTGCGAGGTGGGTTTAAATGTTTATGCCTGCGATCAGTGAGGGGCACTTTCAATTTTTTTCTCCTGTTATTATGAAAGTACGAAAAGACTAAAAAGTTCAAAGAAGCTGTGAGCAGTGACACCACTAGTTCTTTTTCTTCTTCTGTCTTTACATTTTAATAGTAGACGAGAAAAAGAAAGGTATGTAAATGAGGAGTACAAACTTTGTCAATTTGAGAACCCACAAATCAAATGGTTAATGGATTTTTGTTTTATTAACTTCGAATGCTTACATGATCTCTTTTATGTTCCTGTGATTTAGCATCTTACCAATTTGGAATTGGAAAAAATTGTTTTGCAGGGAGATGCAGACGGTGCACTTGATAGGCTTTGGCAGAAAAAGAAAGTTGAAGTTCGACAACAGTGATCTAGCTGGTGGACTTGTGATCTCAAGCCATTCAGAGCCCTTTTACTGTTTCTTTTTAGGATTATGCATGAAGCTTCATTTATGTGCTAAGATTGAAGTTTAATGTTTTGCAATTTCAATTTTGATGACCTTTTGCGTAGCTTTACACATCGAACAAATTAAATTTTTAAATATTATGCAAAAAATGCTGTGAATTTTTAAATTTGAAAAGCGACCCAACAAGTAAAGTAGCAAGACTTCTTTAGCCACATATATTTGGCAAAGTAGATCGAATAATAATACGTTTAATACTATGCATCAAACAAATAATGTGTATCTTTCTTGTAGCTCTTAAAGGAGTTCACGGGCTATTTTTCCACTGGCTCCCTCGGGAAAGAATCCACCTGGAACGTGCTCATCACTGGTACCATAGACAATTCTGAGAATTTCCGATGGAGTCCTCCCGTAGGAGAGGGAGTTATAATCTGCAGATAATAAGTTGGTTACAGTCCGATTCTCCGCCCCGAGTTGTGGTGGGACGATAACGCCTTCGTCTTTGATTCCACACATTGCCAATCGGTTTCGCAACTCGGACACTTGGATTGTGAACTCAGCTACTGTATGATTGTATGGGAGCACAACCTCCTTGGATCGCTCATATAGATATCCTCTAATATATGCATCCTGTCCAGATTCTACCCCCAATAGTCCTGCCAAAAGCTGAAAGCAAATAACAATTGCTGTCAATTAGGTGCAATTACAAGTAAAAATAAGTAAATTTCACAATAAATGTACTCATTATTAGTCAAAAACGTGATAAAATATTTCAGTTATATAGCAAAGAAGTTGCTTACTCGCTTTGTAACGCAGCCGTTGATGTTGGGATTTGTGCCCACATAGGCAAGTAGCCCCACGTATGGTAATACATAAGAAGCCATCATGAAGCTGAGGCTGTCACGATAAGGGTTAAAAGGGGGCCAAAGTTCATATCCAAATGCTTCATCGAACAATTTTGCAAAGTTTTTGGGACTAAGATCCATTAGAGGCCTTGGGAATCCACCTACTGTTGATTTAATGGCCCTGCAAAACAAAAATAAAAATCAAACAATTCTTTTAAATCTGTTTATTTCATTGATGATTCATTCAATTTGAGTGTCTCTATGTAGAATAGACCTTAACGAGAAACAAAAGAGTAATGATTGAGTTTAGTAGTTGTTCGTTAAAAATTGACTTAAACTATATAATAGGGTAGTTTCGAGCATGAATATAACAACAAATATGTAATATAGAGCATAAATGGATCGACCTGAGATGATTTTAGGTCTACTTCCTAAGTTTTTATCGATCATAATCAATATACTCGATTTTAGGACCTTACATCAAACCCTACTAGGTATTTATTGCATCGTTTTGAAGCAAAAAAAAATAAAAATTGAAAATAGAAAAATGGACCTGAGGTGGCCAACTTCTTGAAAGCCAAATTCAGTGATAACATTCTCTGTAAGAAAATCAAGATTTGCCTTTTGAGCCCCAATTGGTGGAGGGCCTCCCATTACCAAATATGGTGCAACCTCATCAAGGCCATAACCAAGGGCAGAATATAGAAAAAAGTCTGCTTCCAAGTGCTCCAAATTCAGGGCAAACTGCATCATGTCTATATCTTCTTTGTATATTGGAATTGCATGTTCTGAACAATCTGGCAGAGGGCAAACTGGACTGGATATAGTAATGAACAAGTTAGTATACACCAAGAAAATGAACATAAAAATGGAGGTGGAGGCAACCATTTTCAAGTTGCAGAATGGGATGAGACACATATGTTAAAGGAACTTTGCTTGATATTATGCATACATAAGCAAGATATACAGGTATTTATATAAGTATACATGCCTCACAACCCCTCAACTCCCACCCCCACAATGAGGTGTGTCAACAAGAAAACAAGAGTACCCAAAGAAGAAAAAGGACAAGATCACAAGAATGCAAATTAGAAGCAATGAAATAAGAAATTGGTGATGTTTATACGTTTTTGAGACATTTTGGTGCCTTTGATAACAAGACGTTGAACTAATTTATTTAAAAACTCAAGTAGTTACATTTTTCTTTATTTAACTTCTATTTTAAAAACTTTTATATGCTTTGATAATATTGAACCACATTATTTAAAAGTTTGAGGCCCGTCAAAGCCACCTAGACAATGGCTTAGGGCCTTAAATTAGGATTGGATTATGTTAGGTTTTAGTTAATTTTGTAATTGGCTAATTCTGTGGATAAAAGGACTTAATTTGATAGAATGTAAAAGTTCAAGTTCAAAGAGTAATGTGCAGTTTGTTCACAAGTTAGTTAGTAGGTCTAGTGTTTCGAGTTTGAAACAAGGAGGAAAACGACGCGGATTTTCGTTGGACCGTCGCCAAGGGTTGGCTCGAGCTACAAAAACAGAAATATCATGGCTAGACCGTCGCCCCTCCTTCGCTTGAGCGATAAACTGTCGCTTGACTATCGTTGGGCCCTTGCTCGAGCAACAGTGCTGTCCAGAAAATTTTTATTTCGCGATTTCAAGGCTTTTTAACTAGCCATTCGTTTCTTGACATACCGATAAATATCAGAACTCAACCGTACATTTTTCTAAGGTTGAATATTGAGAGAAAGTCTAGAGAGTGAATCATCCACATTATTGCTTTCAACATTCATCTTGTGTAAGATCTTTTGAGAGAAAAACATCAGATTCAATATCCAAATACCAAATCATTACTTCCTATTCATCTGATCAGAGTTCTGAAGATCTAAGGGAGTTAACAGGAGTTCATGTCTGTGAAGAACAGGTCATTCTTCGCGATCTACTGGCAATAGCCGAATTCACAAGGCTTGGAGTGTTGTAGGGTAGCAAATTCCACATAGAGTTTTGGCAACAACAGCTAAGGATTGGTGCAGGGGAACACGGATACACGGAGAGCTGTAAGGAGTGCAGTTGGTAAATCAGATAGTACGGTGTTGTCTAGTCTGGTAGACTGTAGGTTGTTATATTCGTTTATAGTGGATTAACTGGCAAAGTGCCCAAAGATTTTCTCAGTTGGGTTTCTTCGTGAACATTCTGGTGTTGTTTACTGCTTTCATTATTTTGATTGATTATACATACTGCGGTATTCAAATTTAGGACTAAACTGACTTGCTTGATTAATCATCTAGATAAGAATTAAAAATGACTTGTTGATGTTTAATTCGTAATAGTGTTTAATTCTGCATATTACACCTATTCACCTCCCTCTAGGTGTTGTTATGGTCAAACTTGTGTTTCTCATATTACAATGAGAATTCTATTAGATTCTATGCCGAAATTTCGTAGGATGGAGCCAAGAAAAAACGAAGAGAGATTAACTATCTTGTTGAAAAATTTAATTAACGTTCTTCTTTGAATCAGTTTTTTTTTAATTATAATTATAATATAAAATTATTCTCTGTTTAAAGATGGCGTTTATGATTATTATTTTTTTATCTTTTAAAAACAATTGTTATAACAATATTTATCTGGAAGGTTGTGAATGTGAAAAATAGATTTATGAAGTTCTATCTTTGAGTTTCAATGTGCATAAGAAGAAACGAGGAAAAGAGAAAAATGATAACATGTACAAAGCATTCATTTTTTGAGTTAGGTAAGTCGGTTGAGTAGATTGCCCAAACTTGTTGCGATGAAAGGTCGAAAAGTTATTTTTGAAAAGTATAAAGTAAAAATAAAAAATAAAAAAACGAAGAAGGGTATTAACAACCCATGTTAAATGTGAAGGAATAGTGACTTATGGTATTTAACAAAAAAAAATTAAATTAAATTCGGTTTTTAAGGGGCACTTAAGGTTTAGAAAGGAAAGTGATAGATTGAGTAGGTGCCTGATTCCAAGCTTTAAGATGAAAACTCTGAACTAGAATTAGATGCTGATTTAGCCCAAGCTAATTGTCGAGGGAATTTATACTATGATGACATGTTTGATAACAAGACTACAAAATATAAAAGAAGGAAAAATAAATTTATTTTTTGTTCACCACATTATTTAATCTATGTTGTATACAAACATATCCTAAATTTCCAAGAAAAATTCCTATAAGATGCTCAGAAGAGGCAATTATTGCCTCGAAAGAAAAAAGTTTTTCAAAGTTAAAGTTGATTAAATCTCATCTTCAATCAATCATATCACAAAAGAGATTGAATAGATTAACTATGATTTCTATTGAAAACAATATGTTGAGAAACTTGATTTAATAGTTTGATTATTACTAATTTTGCATATGATGAGTGCTCCACACTCATGGTATTTATGCCACATAATTCATTATTTTGTTATCATTGAGAAAGTTTTAGAATGTTTTTATGTGTGTTTTGATAATGTGATGTATGTTGGTGAAATTGAAGAAAATAAGCAAAAGTTGGAAAAAAATGAGGAACATGCTAAATTGTAAGAGATCCAAAGTTTGAGGACTAAAGTGTAAATATTTAAAAGTTGTGTCGGACCTCAAAATGAAGATTCAAGAATGCAATGAGTCAATTGGATGAAGAAATAAGTCAAAGTACGATCATACATCAANAAGATTCAAGAATGCAATGAGTCAATTGGATGAAGAAATAAGTCAAAGTACGATCATACATCAATTTCCAACCTAGAAAGTTATGCTCCAGATTCGTAGTCACATATTGAGACTCACTTTTGACATAGTAAACGATCTAATTGAAGGATGATGTCTAAGGCAAAGTTGTAGACCTTTGAGTTAGCTTTCCAACGCATCTTGAATCATCTTAATCGGATATCAGAAGAAAAAATTATGATAAATATACTGAAAGACACGCAGTGTGTTTCCACCCGAATACGGGCGCTAAGGCACCGCCGTTGCTGAAAATAACATAATCATGGGCGCCAAGGCGCCGCTATGCGAGAAATAGGTTTTTGATATTTTTTGGACTCTTTTCTTGGCCCAACATGACTCCGACCTTTTCAAGACTTGAAAATAGTATAAATACAACCTTGAAAACCTAATTTTAGGGGGGCTCTTGTGGAAGAAAAAGGGAAAAAGGCTGAATATAAAGGAAATCAAACACAAAGAATGAAAGAAATCAATTGAAGAAAGTATGAAAATATCAAAGGGGATTTCGAGCAATACTCAAAAAAGAGTTTTTCTTACATTTTCCTTTATATTTTTCATTATAGATTGTTTAGATTTTATGATTTTCTTCATGAGCGAAATGATTTAGCTAGGGTTTGATGTAACCACTTGATATTATGATTTGCTAAATTTATAATTATTTATTTTGAATTTTCCACGTATATTTAATTATGTTATGATTATAATGCTTTCAATTACCTGATCAATAATTGAATGAATAGATGTTGGTCAATTCCAGCACTCGAGAGGGGAATTTAGGCGTGATCATAATATTGACATAACGTAGATTTTATGGGTTTCGAGAGAAAATGTAAAATTTATGAAACTTACTCCACAAAAGAA
>CAIGRQ010110290.1:0-13705 GCA_903798375.1 Fraxinus sp. D2006-0159 | reverse complement strand
AAGCACCATACCATTCTCTCCTGGCTTCAATCTGCCACCTGGGAGTTTACAGAAAGTATTTCCAATTTGCAAAAGAAGAATGTGGGGATGATTATGTTCTTGAACCTGTAAGTTTGAACAACATATTCAATCATTCAAAATAAACATTGCAAAATTACTGGCCACAAACATTAAAGGTGGACAAGATAACGATGAAAGTGTAAATGGTTTTAAAGAGCATATAAAAGTTTCATACATTTCATGGTAGCACTGCCTGATAGGATTCGGGACTGAATTTTAAATATGCCAGTTCAGCAATCTTGTGGGAAAAAAATTACAAATGACCCACATAAGAGAACTGCTCTTATCAGATTGCTTACTGAAAGCACTTAAGTTAACTAGGCCAGTCCCTCCTGCAACCCACCCATTCTCTACTGTACTATGCATTTGTCAGTAACAGTAACTGCAATCAATTCTTGAACAGATTATATCACACTTCACAGTATGGGCATGACTGTAGACCGACCAGAATAATAGGGGATATTTCAGACCATGGAAACCACAAAATTTACACCGGGTCGAGGAATGATTGATAAAATCGATGACTTCAAACCAAATATCGCATTTATCTTTCCATAATAAACACAATCCAAATTCTTAATGTCTTTCCATAAGGTAATGAAGTAGAAATCCACTCGACTAGAAAAACAAAAACTGGATTTGTATTTATCTTCTCAAAAGGATAGAAATTAACCAAATCTGCTATGCATTTCACATATAGTAATTGAGGAGATGAGTCCACTCAATAAGAAAAGGAAAGCCAGCTATGCAGAACAGGACTTTCCACTGGATTTCAGATCAAATCGTCACAGTTTGAGCATTGTGTTTTTTGTGCATAACTAAAAAGAAACTTAAGAGAGTAATACAGCAACATACACATTACATTCACAACTATCAGAGCACTTTGAACCTGTGCATATAGGGATAAGAAGACCCAAAGGTCTAAACACTTCACATATACAAGAAATGAAATATTACATACAATTCAAGCTGACAGATCAAGCCAAACAATATTTGGAGGAACAACTTCTTGAAAAATCAAATCAAGAAGAAGAAATGGATGCACTTAAAAATAGAATTAAGATCGTCGAGTGTTGAGGAGAACCCAAAAGTTTAAAAGTTCCTCGTCGATCATCCCTCATTTCCAAGAAACGGAAGGCTTTCATATGAGACCGGTGCACGGTAAATCGCAACTGCAGCCCGTTATTTTTCCCTCCGAAACATTTCAGCCCACCTAGTACTATCAACTATTAAAGTTGATTGATCATAGTAGTAAATCCACTATTCCACGAGAGCACGGCATCATGTGAAAATGGGAATGGCCAATTAGTAAAGTATTGATGTATGCAAAGCGATCCTTGATGGGGAAAAATAATAACAGCGTAATGTACCAATCAAAGAAACCAACAATATTACCACAGCAATATAACTTCCCCTTTCACTGCACAATTAAAATAGGAATCAACTCAACCAACCAACCAGCCAGCCAAATGCAAGCAATTAAATATCAAAATAAATCAAACAAGATAACACCAAATTTCTTTAACATCGTAAAACCCTTTGTGACAGAGGGAAATCGAAGGGGCAAACCAACAAAATCCACTATCACCAAAACTAGATTATAAATTTTTTTCTCAAAATTTTCCCAAAATATAAAGGTAGTCAACACACTACATCAAGAATACTGTTCTTTGCACACCAAAAATTTCGTTATATAATAATAATAAATGGAACCCAAAATAAAACCAACAACAAGAGAGATTTAAATCTAACCAAACAAACAAAGGTGCTAGAAGAAAGCCCAAAAATCTATTCATTTTCTCCTCCAAAAAAGGCAATGCCATGGCTGCCTTATCTTTTGTGTGTTGTGTGCGTGAATGGGTGTGTGTTCTGCTTCCAATTTCAAAAACTAACTCCATGCCATAAGGCTTAATTAGGTTTCATCTTATATAGCAAAATGGTATTAGCCACAAGTAAAATTACAGTTTAAGTTGAGGGATCAAATAGCAATATGGGATGAAAACCTGATTAGACCAAATGGCATCAGCTTTTGATTTTAGATTTGGGGATAAAATACTGGAAAAGCAGTGAGAGGAAAAAAGAGAGAGAGAAAGGGGGCAACCACATAGTGAAGAAAGGAAGGAAAAGAGAAAGGCTTGGGTCTTCTTCTTCAAGCATTGTCTACCACCATTGTTATTGTTGCTTTAGTATCCATCCATTGTTAGATCATGTTTATTGTGGTGAGTCAAGATTGTATTCTTGATGTATCGTGTTGAAATACCTCAAAATTTTGGGCATAAATTTGAGATAAAAACAATTGTAATCTATATTTCGGCATTAGTAAATTTTGTAGGTTTACCAAATCGATTTTCACATTAAATGAATTTGATGATTTCTAGAGATATATTTATTCATGTATCTATTGCTTGCATATTATTTAACGGCTGAGTTGATTGATTCCAATTTTATTTCACTGTTAAGTAGATTGTATAGGTGGAGCCAACATTTGAATCAATGATAATTGCAGACTTAATAGAAAATGCACAGCACATTATCTGTGTTGTATCATTTCAACAAATGCATGCAGAAACTAGGAAGTCAACATATCCCAAAGTTGAGGTACAATATGTAATCCCATTTAGCTAAACATAAGTATACATTGCACATAGATCATCTGAACGATACAATCTAAAAATAGGCAATTACAGAGATTTCATTTTCAACAGTACATCAATTATTACTTTGCTTCAACAATTGTCATCCACCTCGAATGCACCAAAAGAAATTAGCAGAGCCTTTTAACTAAACGAAGAAAAGTTATTCCAATTCTTCCAACTCCAAAAAATCAGATAAGTGAAAAAAAAGACCTCTCAAAAAGTGAGGCAGAAAGTATCAAATGCTAGCAATTTCATGAAAACATATTAATATATATAATAGTACTAATTGCTAAATAGCTAGATGGACAAATAATTTACCAATAAAATCCCATCAACGCTTGTCCTCATGCCTTCCTTCATGTAACTGCAACTCAAAAATATTCAGAAAAATCCAACCGTCAGGCAAAATACCCTAGATATAATTAACTGTTCGATCTAGGGTTCTACCACATAATTAAACGAACAAAATAAAACCAAAAAATTCAAAGAAAAAAAAAGATACGAACTTGACTTTCATACGGGCTAGTCGATCGGCGACGGAGGTGTCTTTCTCCATCTTGGGCTCTTTGGTGCCGAAAGTGTAGCTCGCCAGAGGATATGTGTTTACTAGCGGTGACGTCACCATTCTCTCTCTATATCTATATCTGTAACTTCCAGATTAGTATATTTTACTAGTGCAGATTGGTTTGATTAAAGCTTCTCCAAGTCTGTAGAATTTGCAGGTTCTCGAGCGGGAAGGAACGTGTAGCGACGGACGGGACCGCATCACCATTCATGCGATTTTAGGGGAATATAACGCGACTTCAGTTTAGATTGGACAAATTTGAATAAAAAACACCGGAGAGGTTGCGAGTTTCACTTCAGTCTGCATAGTGTCAATCGGGCCGGCCCGAGACGTAGTGGGCCGGTCTAATTTCTTAACTTTATTTCAGTCCATCTGGACTTGTAAATTTTGTTGGGATAATTACACTATATTACATACCCCTTATAAGTTTAAAATTCTAAATTACTATTGTTGCTTTTTTATTCCACGAAATACTTAACTTTTTTAACTTATACACCAACCCACTCTTAACACACATTATCACACAAACACAACCACAAATCCACCATCGAACCACCATTTACAACTATTTCACCATTGTACGCCACCAACTCTAATGCACCTATCTACCACCATCACCACCCCTTCCGAACCCAATATCAGATCAGCTTTCCAACCCCTATCAGTCGCTGATTCACCACCATGAGCCACCAACGCAGGCACACTTCTACCATCACTCTGTGCGCACTGCCTCCTCCTCTATTAGAGTCTTTCATCACAAAGTTTGCAAAGTTCACTGTAAACCACCACATACTTACGCACCACCTTCCATTTGTTGAATACTACATCCACCCCCAAGGAACAACAATTTTTTCTTTATTAAAAACATCAAAGGAGAGTTATAACAGTCGCAAATTATTAGTCTTTCATCACAAAGTTTGCATAGTTCACTGTGAACCACCACAACCTCCACATCGCACCACCATCCATTTGTTGAATACTACATCCGCCCCGAGGAACAACATTTTTTTTTCTTTATTAAAAACATCAAAGAAGATGAGTCCCAAATTTTGGCTGAATTCCACAAGGAAAAACTAACAGGATGATTTGCTTGTGAGAGAAAAAAAAATGGAAAATGAAATAAGATACTTTTTGATCAAATATATATGATCATCATATATATATCTTCCAAAGTTCATCAACTAGATTTCATCCCTAATACTGGATATGAACAATCTCAGCTCCCTCGCTTTTAATGTGTGTTCAGGAGACATGTCATTCTCAGACTCGCTCAACTCAATTACATCCGTACACTTCATGTCATGGCAACTTGAAACACCAATGGCACGTACTGGTGGTGCGGGACTTGTTAGATCAATAATTTCCGTTGTAGAATCACTGGAAGAAGTGGAGTAGAAACACGATATGGAGCTTTTGCCATTGTTTCTTTCTTCACTTCTTCCGCTGTTACTCTTTGACTTGGTACTAGTAAAGGTCTCCTCTAGTACTGATTGTCCTAAAGAAACTGCATTATGCGTGGGAGTGTTTTTTTGCTCAATTTCAAGCAACAATTTTTGGAGTTTCTGATCAATTTCCTTTATGTCTGCCCTCGTCTCTACTTTCTTAGGCTTTGATCTACGTGAATTTGGTTTCTTTCCTTGAGCTCTTCTTTGCTCGAATTCCATTATCCTTTCAGGGCAAGCACTGAGGAAAAAAGGAGAAGCGAATAAATACTCAACGAAAATAAATTTGCCAGTGAGTTTTTTTTCCGTACTCTTACTAGTATACCTCTGCACAAGATCAGCTGGTACAGTGGAATGTTTGAGCCCATCTATGTCTTCCCAAGAAACCTCAAAGTAGTCTCTTCCTTGATGTTTTCTCTGCTTGATAATGCCAGACATTGGACACTTCACTGGCACCTGTACTTAGAAAGCAAAATCAGTCCATATTAAGATCATAAAATGTAATTTTTTAAGTGTAAAAAGCTAAAACAAAATTTATATTATCTGCACAATGCAACAGGGAATTTCTAGCCAGTAAGAAAATTCAAACAATGTAATATAACCATGTATCATATCTCATCCACTCAATTTAGATCCAAACATCTAAGATTTTTAGGATTGAGTGGATCGGCATCTGTATTACCACGTTATGTTTTAGAAAATGATTACTTTATAACCTTGGAATATTCTACATCATATTTATATCAGAAATTAAATGAAAATTATTGTATTAATGTTGTCTACTGAAAGCAGAAGTAAAGAATATGGTTCAATTTTATTTACAGATGTTCTATTGTTATACATTAAAACAGAAATAATGAAGGAAAAGCCATTTGGAAAACCTGTTTTTTATTTTAGTTCACAAAACAGTTTACAAAATCTTCATATATTGTCAAAGGGAGATCGTTATCAATTTTTTAAGCAGCTCGCCTTCCTCCAGAGGCAAAATAGTCTTTGGTGCCCTTTTTCTTTCTTCTTATTCTATCTTCAAAAAAGCAGCAGGACATCTCCCTTGCCTTGCATCTACAATCCTATAAATTGTGCAGCTATAGATGCTGCAAATAGCATGCAGCCACAAACATGCAGATTTGAACTGTGCATCTTTATGCAGCATGAACTGGGTGATAAACTTGATGAACTCAGCCTGTGCACCAAAGTTTTCTACTTCATTGCAATCATTTACAAGGGCCCATATGCACAAAATGCAGACCAGAGAGTTTGGGGATGTTTGCTATCAGTATTACAGAGATGAGATTTTAACTTCTTTTTTAATTTTATTACTATCAATTATATTACATCCACCTTACTAAATATGTCATTGCTGGACAGAGCTTAAGCTGTACATGGAAAAAATGTACGTGCTTCACAAGTTCAGTAATTCCATAAGTTAAGCAGAAAAACCCCTAATAGTACCAGATACCCAGAGACAAATTGTAATAGCCATAAAAGGAATGTACCTCATTTAATGCATGATGGACTCCGAGTTCTGATGAAGTAGAACGCAGATTAGCAAATCGTCGCAAATCTCTTTCAGCTATCTTTGGTAGGATGTACTCATCTAAGACACAAAACACATACCAACTCACAAATGAGGAACAGTTATAAGGGCATCAAGGAGCTATTGATAGCTTTTCTAGTTTATGGATGTTGTAAATCACATACTTGAGCATAATTTTAATTTAAAAGAAGATAAAAATTCTATTGGCCTACACATCAAGTTTTGGAATAATATCTCACCACAGAATCTGCAACTAAGATCTGTCTTCAAGAAAAATATTCAACATAATAAGGGAATAAAAATTTGGTATCTGTGCTCCTGCTCTACAATAATAATAATAATAATAATAATAATGTATTTGCATATGAACTTTGTCGTGTACATATATACAAATATATCTATGAATTAAGTACATGAGCACACGAACATATATGAACAAATGCATTTGTACATGCAAATACACACACAACATATATTATATAAGTTCAGGTGTCAATCTGTGTGGGCGTCTAGCTTGTAACAAGAGAGAACCTGTCTTTTCAGGAGACCAGTCAAAATATTGAGCAAATATCTGGTGCAGTTGGCTGCGTCTGAATGGATATAAAGCAAGAACCCTGTGGCAAAAAAGGCAAGAACAAAAGTTTTGCCATCCTTGTTAATCAACCGTGAAATTCTAATGCTTTTTATCCAAATAGAAATTAGTTATAAAAATTCTGAACTGTCAACTTCACCTATGCACAGCATCTGAATCTGCTGAATGGCATTTTGGCTTCAAGTATGCATCGATTACTTGCAAGAACAGATAGTCCCTTTGTAAATTACTTCTATTTCCTATTAAAGAGTAATATCAAGTGAAGAGGCAATAGTTAACATCCTTCTTCCTAGCATGCATAAGAAATATTAGATCGTGCTCATATTCATGGAAGTAAGCTATTGGTAATAGTGTTGTAACAGAAAATGTTAATGGCTATCCACGAACAAGAAAGAAGCAAGGTTGAATACTGAAGATCACGTTGTTACTTCATCCAAAATGTTTGGAATCCAACAACATTACTGGGTCAATTTTCGTTCTTTCTCGTCATTTCCCCGAACCCAGTCAAGAATTGTAGTTTAAGGAGTGAAAATTACAATATAGATACGACTGAAAATAAAATTCCAGACAAATAAAGATATCTGGACATATTAGGACTTGCAAAGAGCACCAAAAAAATTAAAATCAGTAAATACATATTAAGTCAAAAAATGCATATGTTAAAAATGACTTTAATCATGGAAGTCGAAAGATCATTGAACCGGCGTTGGTTAACTCACCGTCAGAATCCTTTTCAAGACCTGCACAGTTGCGACCCTGTTTCTTAGTACCTATTGCCTTCTTTGAAATCGAAAATCCCTCTGATACAATCCGCTGAAGAATGGCAGAGTCGCCAATGGATTTCACGATCTGACAAGCTGATTCCTATATCAAAAACAAGAAGATGGTGCAGCATAAAAGTTCATTCACCACAGATTACAGAAAGGCTTAATAATAAGTACTGCTTTACAATATGGTAATCAGAAATTTTCTAAATCTTACAGGCCCAAAACCACGAACTCCTTGAGAGTAATCGCTGCCTAGAAGAACGGCTAGAGTAATCTGCATATAGTAAGTTCCACGATACAAAACTTGTTACGGGAAATTACTTGTGTTAGCGTAACAGCTGAAAACTGAATGCAAGCAAAGGAAAATGTCAATTTTCAGATTGGGTGTGAAATGCTACATGATACTCATCATGAAGCTAGTTTAATAACAGTTTTCCAGAAGTGTTATCATAGCATATCCAAAGCAAATATCATACCCTCTTATCGTCCCTAGATCAAAACGCTATGATTCTAACTGGAAAGTTGATTGGTAAGGATTTCCCCAACGATTGCATGAAAGGGTTCGAATTGCCAATCAATGTAAGTCCTCTGACTTACGACAAATCAATAACTAGATGTAATTACGACACGTTAGATTGAAGCACTTGTAGGATCTTACTCTTTTTTTCTGAATTTCACCCTTCCCACCCCACATGAGACTCGAACCCAAGTCACTAACCTGGTAAGGTTTCGCTCTTACCTTTTGTAGGATCTTATTGACCATACCTACTTCACTTTTAATTCCTATTACGGAAAAAATAAATAATACTAAAATGGCTCACATAAAAGTCTTAAAAGTGTAAAGTGGTATTCATGATAGATATCACGAGTCTTGAAAAATTACCAAGGAATTCCTTCCAAACCCTAGTTTTCTCTCAATATCATCCATTTCATAACAAACAACATAGCCGCCTTCTCCTAAAAGTTAAAAAATACAGCAGCATAAGTATGTTGAAATAATAATATATGACAGGAAAGCAGAAAAACTTGATAACTCACCAAGACAAATATCTCTATACACTGTTCTTGCACCAAACAAGAAGGCATCAGAATCTGAAGTGAAACACCCATCCTGATTATCATAATAATTATAACAATAAGAGGCTTGAGATTATAATACTGTTGATAGTAAAATCCAACAATATATAATGAAAAATCCTCATGATAAAAATAGCAATGGGTCAAATGCCAAAAAGTTTTCTCAGATAATTGCAGAATATGAGGAAATAAGAGCTTCTACTTACACATAATGATTCTGAGTTTAGCAATGCACATTGAGCTTCAGCCTCCTCAATCCTGTAAATTTTGGGGCCATATGAAATTGCAAAATTTATTTAATGTTGGAAAGTTTATGATGAATAGCGTAATCATAATTCCACAAAAAAAGGATATAAGGTAGATATTTGAGTTATTGTCCAACATTTGGAAATGGTAAATGCACTGTATGGATATTTGTCCATTTGAGGCACGTACACCCACTTGAATACACATGTGAAGATGTTCGGTATGGGTATTGGCTGATACAACAACACTCGCATTCAAGGTCATTGATATATCTAGATCTTTATTTGAATAAGATCACAGTAATCAACATCACGGAGTGATTATATGACGGTAACAAGTGTGGTGACTATATTGAATTGTGTTTCAATTGTCAGTTTAGTTAAATTTGAATTGATAGTTAAGTCATCGTTTATGAATTTTCATAATATGCATATAAATAGGACTCTTAGATCAACTAACCTAAAGATCAAAAGACTCGGATAACGAGAAGGTGCCCAATTCTATTTAAACAAAAAAGAAAAAAAGTACATAACCATATGATCCCTCTCTCTCTCTCTGGATCTACGCGTATAATTATGGATTTTGCATAACATTGTTTGTCACTCATAGAATCTATTTTGTTAATAGTTAATGCAATACGATTCATTTAAAGGAAAAAAAAAAAACCCTTTTGAGAGGCATTTTTGCGAGGAATTTGCCTAAGAAAATTCACACGCTCCAACCAAAGTTGGTGAGACAAATATATTCTACTTAGACCATGTTTGGCTCATGTTATAAACACTCAAGCCACTTTTTATCCACGTATTTCAAGGGATCCACAAGTACTACTGACTAATTTACTGCTCATTTTTTTTCTATTTATAATTTAAAGCGTTTATAAACACTTCTCATACATGCTTTTAATTATCTCTCTTTTCCTAGTTGGATGTCATGTAATTGGTACTGGAGTAATTAGTTGGGATATAATGGATTCAAGCAATACTTCTAGACTTTTAGTAATTTGAAAGTAGATGGAGCAAACTAGTAAGTCCAATAAATGATTATTTTACTGTTAACAAATGATTAATAAAATTCACCACCCATAAAAAAGTTACCCATCCAAGCAAGGAATTCCAAGCGCCATGCCTAAGACTTTGGCTTCTTTTATCATGCACGAAAACTCAGATCCCATATTTCTTCTAACTGATGCTACTTTCTGAGGATTCTTATCATCTAAAGTAGCCTGCATCATATACAACCATAATTTAGTGTAACAAATGTTTAATCTGATATAAAATGGGATGTTTTGAACACGCACATCCTACCAAAGTCCTACCTCATTTCCTGGATTTAAACGATGCCTATATGTTGATAACTTTATAGCAGGAATTGAGCCATCTGCACAAACCATATGAAGTCCGTGAGTTAATGAAATGTATCAATCTATAATTATTAAAATCTTTAGATGATAGAGTTCAGTGAGCAAGCATATGAAAGATTTCCAAAATTCATATAGAACTGAAGAATAAAACTCACTCAATGTATGGATACTTTACTGTTATTGAAATATGAAAATGTAAGTGGAAACATATGACTATTATTTAACTCATTTCTTTCTGTACTAAATAGTCATTAGATTCATTTCTAATATTTGTGAACCTATAAAAGAATGATAGGAAAGGTCAAACGCAGGAAACGTGGAACTCAAACTCAATATAATAAATTCCATTGATTGTGTATAGTTACTATTTACAAGACTGTCAAAATGCTTCAAATTGAAGTACTAAAAATGAGCACAGCCCCCTCCCACCACATGCCACAATACAAAGTCATTGGAACGGAGACTTGCAGAGCTATCCACTAGACAGAAGACATAAAGAAAATATCCATACATTGTAATCAATCCCACAACAGGAGGTTGTTAGACAAAGAGAATAACCAGGAGTTTCAATAAAGTTGCCTAGACGTTAGAAATTATTGCTCAAAAATGACTTCCAAGTCATGTTATAATACAACTTTTGTTAAGGCATAATTGAGCTCCAACAATGATAAGGTATGAAAAGCGTTCCTCTGAAAAATTTGGGCAAAAAAGCTGTCATATATCTATCTTAGTGTATCCCTCTGTGTCTTGTCATGCTTTCCTGTAACAATGTCCATAAATATGTGTCTGAGTCCATGATTCTTATGTTGGAATGTGTTAACTAGGCATGAAATGTTGCAAAATGTAGGTCAAAGTCGCCATCTTTACATATTGATGTATGTGTAGAAAAGCTAGAAAACTATATACTTTTATCAAATTCCAACTACTTGTCATTAGACAAGAGGTTCAAAATCAAATCTTGATTCCTAAATTTGAGAATTATTCGAAAGTTCCAGGTTGGCAAAGGAATATTCAAGGTTCAGAATGTGAAGAGAGAATTCTTATTCCACTCATCCTAGATGAGATTGGGATTTTTCTTGAATATAGAAATGGCCTTCCTTCTTATTGAATATAATTACATCCCTTTTTCGAGAGAAAAGGAGGTGGCAAGGGAAATATAACTAGTTGCCGTTATATGCAATTTCTCACTTCGCTCCTCCTGGACCTCCTTCAATTATGAGAAGTATCCCACACAATTTTGCTGATCAGATTTGTGATTAATCAAGAGTGTGGAACACATTTCCGTTTAAAGTATATTGTAGTGCAATTTCGAATATTTATCAATTGTGAGTTAAACTAGAAGTGGAATAATATGCAAAACACATAATATATTATTGTAGAATGAAAATTGAAGTGTGGGGAGTTAATAGTACCTGCGACGAAGATGAGTCTGCAATTCAAAGCAATAAGGGCTCTAAGGCGGTGGAACAGACCCTTCAAATAAAGCTTGTCTTTCATTGCACAGTGGGATTTATTCACACAATGAAGTTGAACCATCCAACACGATAAATCAACGCAAACCCTCTTGTTCCTAATAGACAATAATTAAACCAAAATTAAAAATCAAAATCAAATATAATTTCCAAGCATAAAATTTTATGGGTTTTTTAAGTACGGAATTAACGTACTGGAGATGGTGAAGAGGTAGAGTTTTCTTGCAAGATTCCAAAATGTCCCAAAGGTTCTTCACCCCCATTTCTGTTCGCCGCTTCTTTCCACCTTTCGCTGATTGGTTATATTACCACTGTGAAGTTCTTCTCGAAGAGGAAGGCAAAGTTACGCAGACGAATCAAGAATTCTTGAGTTTAAAGTAGCCGTTGGTTCATCATCGTTGAGCCTTTCAAATTTCAAGTAGTGTTTGGCCATTCTGGGTTTTCACTTCGAGTGTAAATTCAAAAGGCTTAACAGCACAAAAAGTCCAACATTTGTATTGTGCGAAATGTCACTGCGTTTCAATTTTTTATATTTTCATCTTTATTTCAACGTTTCAATGTGAAAAATGTCATGTTCACCTATTTTTAAAGTAAAATAACTAATATACTCTCCTATATAAATAAAATAAAAAAGAAAAATAAAGAATAAATTACAATCTTACTCCTAAACTTTTAAAAAATACAAATGAATCCAAAATTTATGGCAGTATTAAAAATAACAAACAATACTCTCTCTCCCTCCCTCTTATCCTTTGCACCTGGAACCTGGTCGATTTGTGGATGAATTGTCCGACGGTTTGGGTGGTAAGAGGATAAGAGAGAGGGAGAGAGTTTTGTTTGTTATTTTTAATATTGTCATAAATTTTGGATTTATTTGTATTTTTAAAAAGTTTAGGAGTAAGATTACAATTTATTCTTTATTTTTCTTTTCTTTTCTTTTTTGTTTTATTTATATAGGAAAGTATATTGGTCATTTTACGTTAAAAATAGGTGAAAATAACGTTTTCCGCATTGAAACGTTGAAATAGGGGTGAAAATGAAAAAAATTGAAACGTATGAACCTTTTGCACACTACATGCTAAACGTATGGACGGTTTGTACTATTAAGCCAATTCAAAACTAGAGCCTAGTGGGGTAAAATGATGCGCTAGTACGATGTAGTCTTGTATATCTTTCAAAACTCATTTTCAAACACACATTTTTCAATAAAATATCACATCAATAAATTCTCCTTACTTTTTAACGCTCATCATATCACTATTTAAAATATATTATTTTCTTAATAATATCCATCAAACACTCTCTTAGTGGTTCAAATCACTAAAAAGAATAATACTCCTTCCGTCCCAATTATATAGGCTTGTTTCGTTTTTCACACGGATTAAGAAAGTTTCTTTAATATCATTGAAAAAATAATTTTTGCCAAAACTTTTCCTAATTTACCCTTATTTAATTATCAGTATGTAAAACTAAATTATTGTTAGAATTAATATAGAATTTGAAGATGAAGAATAAGAAATGAGAGTTGTTTCATGTTTCTAAAAAGTGGAAAATGTGTGTATTTGGATGATTTCAAGAAGTTGGCACATTAAGTGGTGAAAATTTAATAAGGGTATATTGGTAAAGGAACACAACAAAATATTCTACATTAGGAAACAAACTTATATATTTGGGACAAGAGAAAAATGAAACGCAGCCTATTTAATTAGGAAGGAGGGAGTAAATTGTTGATACTTGTATATCTTACGAAGCCCATGTGAGGTGCACATTTTTCTTCAAGAATGCATTTTTTTGTTTAATGTTATGAGAAATATGTGATTGAAAAAAAAATTATTGATGTGATGGAAAATATTATTTTATTAAAAAATGTATGGTTGAAAATGAATAGAAAAATGAGAATGAAAAAAATAATGTGTCTCAAACAGGGACGAAATATATTTATGATAAGTAT
>CAIGRQ010110228.1:0-11923 GCA_903798375.1 Fraxinus sp. D2006-0159 | reverse complement strand
AAAAATGTATATTTTTAAAAAAATTAGATAATATTTGTGTATATATATATTTTTAAATTTTAAGTTTAGTAATTTAATAGTTAAAAAATAAATAAAATCGGACGAGCTAGCGAGCTGAGCCGCTGGCTCGTCTTGGGCGATCTCGGCTCGTGCGCCCGAGTATGGGCCGGGCCGAGCCAACTACCATTGGAAGCCGTCACTGGGAGCGTCGTCGATGAAGCCTTACGTCCCACATTTTCTCCTTCACTTAGCTGTTCGATGAGAGGTATTGCGAGATATGGTACATGACCTGGTGTACTGCGATATTCGATCTGGTGGCGCTGAAGTTTTTGGAGTGATTTTTATTGGTTGTTTGACTGCGGCTGTGGTGGTGTTGTGTTGATGGCGCTCGTGAGGTGGTGGTTGTTATGTTGGGAGTGGTTGCGATAATTTTGGACTTGTTTTGTTTATGGTGGTTGTGATGTTGGGTACGGCGATGGTGTGGTAGTCGTGGGGTGGGACGACATGGGGGTAGGGGTGTTTGTTGGTGGTTGTGGTGGAGTAGTGCAGGCGGCGACGACGACGATTTTTTGTTGTATTGCAGGCAGTCGAAGCAGTGTTTTCTTTTATTGTTGGTGGTGCTGTGCAAGTGATGGTATGGTGGTGGACTTTTTGTTGTTGTTGTTGGTGAATGCGTTGGTGTGGTGCATGCGGCAATTGTGTGATGATTGACGTTTTTGTTGTTGGCGGTGGTTGTGGTGGTGTTGTGGCGGGGGTATGTGACCTATTATTTGATCGTATGTGACTAAATATTTGGTAATCTGTGACCAGTTACTCAATTGTGACATACAAAATTTAATAATATGTAATTCAAAAATAATATGTGACCAATCAATTTAAAGATCTATGATCGACAAATAAATTGTGACTAATTAATTTAATAATATGTGACAAATAAATAAATTGTGACCTATAAATTTTGATCTGCGACCAACTAATTTTGAAGTTTGTAACCAATGAATTAATTGTAACCTATAAAATTTTTGAACTGTAACCGTCGGAACGATCGCCGGAGAAGAGTGGTGGTCGGAATGATCGTCGGAATAGTCCATAGAACGGTAGGGATGATGGATGTAAGGTGAGTTAATTATATTATTTAATAATTAATTAATAAAAGTATTTTTAATTAATAAATAAATACTTGAATTTTGTATTTTGAAATTGATACCCCGAAAATTGAATTGTATCAAAGTTAACATGTGGCTTTTTGAATTTTTCCCTAACTATAAAAGTATAATTTACCCACCATGAGTCCACAACGCTTCCAGTGTACGGTGGAAAATTGAAACCCTAAAATTATCTCAACAATCTTCACTCAAGGCATCTGAAATTTCTCTCCATTTACATATTATCTAATTGACAGATTTAAGTGAAGTAAAAATAGAAGTGGAAGAAGATGACAGCGGAGAGTTCAACGGCGGCGTCGAGCAGTAGATCTGGGGGCGGAGCATCGGCGGATTCGTACATCGGTAGCTTAATAAGCTTGACATCGAAAAGTGAGATCAGATACGAAGGCATACTCTACAACATTAACACTGAAGAGTCCAGCATAGGCCTCCGCAACGGTATGGAAATTAACAAGGCATTTAACATTTTTCTTCGTCTATTTTTTTTTTTTATCATTTCTTGAAATTATTTACCGATTTTTGGAATTTTTATTATAGCACATATTTTTTTGAGCATTTTTCTGTTTTTGACCAATAGGAATTACCGTTATATCTGTTTATTGGTCGAGTTTTGGCTGAGACTTGCTTTAGCTGTTGGATAATTCTTGATTGATTTTTTTTTTCCTTTTAAAATAATTTTTTGCGGTTAAGTCCACGTATTTCGTTAAACGGGAATAATTGATGTGATATTTTTCATATGTAGATTTATTATATTTTCATTTTATATTTTGATTGTGTGGATTGAGAGAAGAATTAATCTTGCCTATTTTGTGGATTAAACAATAGCAAATTTTTTTAAAGCTAATGTGAATATTATCCACAACATAAGAAATTGATAGTTAATTGGTCTGCACTGTTAATTGGTTCTCCCTGGTTTGGCTTATGCTAATTACTGGTTGAGTTATTAGCAATTTAAATTCAGGATTGAAGATTAGTGCTTTAGAGTTCGTTTGAGAAAAGAATTTGAGTTAGTTGAGTTCTGTTCAAAAACTTAATGACAAAATGGATATGACTAAGGAACCTTATTAAAGTAAATTGAACTTTAATTTTGAATAACATGTATGTCACTGATTAGGATGTAGTGCCCATGAGATGGATTATAGATTGTTTGTACAACAACTGGACTGCACTTGTTGGGCTTAAAAATGGTTTTCGGATTCCTTGCCTAACCTATTACCCGAGATTTCAAGTATTTAGTCCATTTTACAATTTTATAGATAATATATGCGACGAATCAATAAATTGAATTTTCTGTAATATGGCCTAGAAAATGATTATCTCTGGTTTTAATTTTTTTTAAAAAAAGATGATTATTTTGTTGAACTTATTTAATTTAAGTTTTAACAAGTTGTTGTTATAGCCTGTTCATTATGACCTTTAAGCTAATTTAGTTGTCTTTATTGTTGCTTTTGTGTTGAGTTAATGTCGCTTCACTATGATTCTCATGCTGGTTCATCCTGTGGCAGTGAGATCATTTGGAACTGAAGGACGGAAAAAGGATGGCCCACAAGTACCTCCTGGCGACAAAATATATGAATACATACTGTTTCGAGGAAGTGATATTAAGGTATCTGTCTGAAACTGTATCCTGGTGTAGTTTGTCTAATTGTCTTGCAAGATTATTTTTTCTTCATAAGTGGTTTGCTTGTTTTGCATAAATACGCATAAATACATCTTATTTAACGTGTCGGATGGTCTACAGATTTTGATCTAATACAAGGTTTTCTAAGCTCTAGAACAGTTGCTCTAGACAAGAATGGCAATATGGCACTCTTGCATGCTTGTAAAAAATGACTATTACAGTATTATATGCTTCATCTTACATGGCATTAGCAATTCTTTACTGTAACACCTATGATATATGTCATGCCATATTTCTCACTGGATCATGATCATGCTTTTATTTTTTTTCCACCTGTATTTGGCAAATCGTTCTTCTTTATTCCATCTGTATTCCTATTTGCTTAAAATTTGACTACCACTTTCCATCTCACAGGATTTGCAGGTGAAAGCTTCTCCTCCCATTCAAACTACACCGCCTATAAACAATGACCCAGCCATTATTCAGGCACGTATTACCAAGACTGTGGGGGAAGTGATATGATGCAAGAGGTTGAATTGATTTTAAACTAACCTATATTATTCACTGCAGTCTCACTATCCTCAGCCAGCAACCACATCAACAAGCTTGCCCACAGCTCCTGGTGGGTCTCTTACAGATCTTGGTTCCCATTCTGCACATATGGGACATCCTGGGTCTGCTCTTCAAAGTGGTCTGCCTTTATATCAATCGGGAGGGAACTTGAGCTCTTGGGGCCCTTCTCCTCCAAATGTGAATGGTAGTGGGCTAGCTATGCCCTTGTATTGGCAGGGGTTCTATGGTGCACCAAACGGTATGCCTCAACTGCCCCACCAATCCTTGCTTCGACCACCTTCGGGGCTGTCAATGCCTCCTCCCACCATGCAACAGATGCATTATTCTGCTATCAACACATCTTTACAGACAGGAGAATCAAGCATACCAGGATCTAATTTACAAGATTATAATTCTACCTTGATTCCCAACAGCTCTAGCTCTGCTAATGTTACCTCCAATTCTCTGCCTTTTAGTGTTCCTTCACTGCAGCCCGTATCACTAGCATCTGAAACGATAACAAACCTGATACCAAACAAAGCTCCTATATCAGCCATCCCTATGTTAACACCAAGTTCTAACTTTCCATCTTCAGCTCCTTCTACATCAATTCCTGACAATGCTGGTGCACCTTCAGTCGCTAGCAATCCTGCAAAATATGGTCCAATACTTTTACCACAACATAATATTTCTCATCTTGTAACATCTGTTTCTGGGTCATCCAGCCAAGGTCTTGTAGAAACATCCACGCCTTCACTTGTAACCCCAGGACAGCTATTGCAGTCTGGACCACCTCCATTGTCTTCTAGCCAGTCTTTGCAAACAGCTCAAAAGGATGTGGAAGTAGTTCAAGTGTCACCGAAGCGATCATCAGAACAGCCAGTCCGGGTAGCAACTGAATCTCAACCGCCAATATTACCTTTACCACCTAGCACGCGAGCCCATAAGGTTTCCATTCTCTTCTTTGCATTCACACATACAGGCACTCAAAGGCTTATTTGTGGTTTGTTCATGTATTGAAGTTTGATCATCGTATTGAATGTGATGAAGACAATCTTTTGTCTAGAATTTGAATGGATTATAGGAATTTTGTGAGGTTAAAGGATATGAAGAACTGCATGTGAAGAAGTTAAGTGATTAAAGTGAAAAGATTAAGCATCCAAATTGCACCAACAGAGCACCCAAGTGCTGATTGAAATTCCAGTTTTGACACCCTTGCTTATATAAAATCTAGTTAGGAGTCGAGTGTAAACTAGCACTTCCAAATCTAGTTCATTGTATTATTTGGTTGGTTGATTAATCTGATAAAGCCTTCTATAGAGTGCTGACTATGGACATCACCGGTTACAAAAGTGGTTTACTCCTTTTTTTCCCCTTTCATATTGGTACAGTAACTTGTCTACTCGAATCTTTTCTTTTCCTTAAATACGATCACATTCTGCTAGCTAGGAAATAAAAATATGTAATCAACTGTGCTGGTCAGCCAGTAAATAAAAATGATGTGCTGTATTTTTCACGTTTGTGATTCATGGACGAGATATTCTGAAGGCGTTTGGTCACTTAGAAGCTGCAAGATGTGACACTCCTCTTTTAATCAATAACATATTAGTTTATTTGCTTATGGAAAATCTTCAAAATGATGTTTCCATGACATCGTGATCAATTTATTTTGAATATGTATAACTAATTCTTTTTCCACATGTTGAGTGAGTGTAAACCTTCAATTGTGGTTTATGAATGCACAATCGGATGGAAGGTGCTTTAAAGGCTACTAATGTTGTATTTTTCTGATGTCCTTTAGCCAAATGGAGCCAGTTATCACACGCGCAATAATTTCAGAGGGCGTGGGGGAAGAGGAACTGGGGTAAGAACTATATTCACTATATTTTATCTCAGATTTGTTCCATTTATTCAATACACACGCTTCATTATTCTCTGTAGCCTTTATAGACTACTTTTATGTCTCTCTTAGTTATGTTGTGGTTGCTTTAGCCATATGCTTCATTAATAGTTTGTTGAATTCGTATTCTCACAACGTATCATGACACATTTTTCAATGCATTGGTGAACCAACCCTCATCAATCCTTTCCTATAAAGTTGTAGGATGTCAAATGGAAAATATATTTTTGCTTATTGAACCAAGTCATTGATGGAATTCTGCTGACAATTATTTTCTAACCTTTTTTGTTACTACACCTACTCATTAAGCAGGCTGAGGGGCTGAGTGTTGTTTCTACGTATCCCACTGTTTCACAACATTAAATTAAGTCTGCCCTCATGAAATTTTTTTCGCACGAACCCTTTTGGAGGTACACTTCAATTTAAAATAGATAGAAATGGCTTTCAATGCCTCTACATCCATGCCTGTGGAAAATCTAAAGAGTGGCTTTCAACGCCTTCACATGCATTCCCTTAAAATCTCTGAAGAATTAGTGGCATTCTGATGCACTTAAAAGCACGGAATTAATTGCAAGTACCTCTGCTAACACTTTCTTCTCATGTATATTATTGTTCTAAATTATGAAGAGAAAACTTGAAAGAAGTTCGATAAGTTTTTGTCTTTAAAATGGAGCAGAAGATGGTACCACTTCACCCGAAGAATAGTGTGTCTTTACTTGCTAATCTAATTGTTGAACAGTTGAGAATTGTAAATTAAGATGATTCCTGCTTTACTTGATGTTAAATAAATTATAGTGCCAATTTTGATGTGTGAGATTACAAGTTTCAGTCAACAGACTTTGTTGAAGTTCTAATTGTTTAGTATATGTTAAATTTTATCTACATATCTCAATGAACTTTCAAAATTATAAATGTTATGCTTGCCTGCTGTTGACTAATAACTGGAGTCCCTTATTTGGATATTGATCATTGACCTTGTAGATTTCCCAACGTGTGACAAAATTTACAGAAGATTTCGATTTTATGGCAATGAATGAAAAATTCAATAAGGATGAAGTATGGGGTCATCTAGGTAAAAACAAATCCCAGTCTAAGGAAGGGAATGAAAATGGCAGCGAGGAAGATGATGATTCATGTGATGAAGAAGATACTGAACTGCCAAAGATTGATACCAAGGTAAATTTTTAAGGATCATGCTACTTGTACATAAAAATGGTACAGAAGGTATTACATAAATGATGTGGAGGGAAAAGATTGGATTAAAAAGTTGTATGTGTTTTAAATTGGCAAATGGTAGTGTCACTTGGCATTATGTAATTCCTTATGTAAACCTTACATGTAGCAAGATCCAATTTTTAAATTGTAAATGCTTTCTTATGCTATGATCTCTCTTTACCACCCTTTTTTGTCTTTTGTAGTCTGTTTACAAAAAGGACGACTTTTTTGACTCGTTTTCTTCTAATGCCCTGGGCAACGAGTCAAATCATGGAAGGATTCGGTATTCAGAGCAAATGAAGTTAGATACAGAGGTATGCTTATTTTGGTGTTGTTTTTCCTATATGCTGGTATTCCATTAGTTGGCTAAGATGCATGTATTGATGCAGACATTTGGAGATTTCTCAAGGTATCGTGGTGGCCGAGGAGGTCGTGGTCCTCGTGGAAGTGGTGGGGGTCGGTTCCGAGGCTCTTACTATGGAAGGGGGGGTTATGGTGGTGGTGGATATGGTGGCTATGTTGGTAGGGACCACGGTAGGGGCCGTGGTCGAGGTTTTTCAAATCATACCTCTTAAAGCTACGTGCATATGTTGTGCATATTAAGAGAGAGCTAATGCCATCTTGTCCATGGGGCAGGAGTAATCGATTCAGGACTTGCTTGTAATGCTTGTTCATTTTGCATCTAGTTTGAATAATCAATTGGGATAAAATCTTCGACTTCCTCTCTGGTGTCAACTATTTGTCTTTCTAATATAGTGGCCAGTAGTTCAACAGTTTCTTGTTATTTCCAGTTTGACACTGATTTTCTTGATGAATTGACAACCAAAGTAGGTTTTCTAATGTGCTAGATCATAATGTTATCGAGTTTTGGAAAGGGGAACTCATCACCAATTAAATCTCTCAAATATGACGATAATCATCTTGTTAGTCATTGTTCATATACTCTTCCTTTGGGAAGGTTATTCACAAGCTTTTCTCCTTCACTCTTTCCCACCTTTAAAATCCTTGAGAGAGAGAATTTCATTCTCTCTTGTTTTCACACTATTTGGTGATATTTGATTATTTTAGACCAACTTGCAGCCTCACTTCAAACATATGTACTGGTGTCTACATTATTTTCATCAGCCGTCTTATCATTGGATTGGATTAACAAGATGGTGAGTTGTTAATCGGCCATGTCTAGATTTTTATGTCTTCTAGTAAATGTAGGCACTCTTGATTCGCTTGATCTCGTCCGATGCTTGTTTGGTTACATTTGACAGGTCTTGAGCTTAAAGACAAACCAAAACTGCATGTTCAGTATAATGTATTAGGATACATGATGCGGACATCATTTTTATGGACTTTTTATTATTTATGTTCAATTATTATTATTGGGCTTGGAGTAGTGGGTTCGTTAGGTTTTTAATATTTATATGATTTTTTCATTATTATTGGGACAGTTGATGAATATGATAGAATTAAATAGTGTCTTGCAACCCGTTTTCTCCTTTCTTCCTCCTCGTCCCCTCTTCTTCTCGCTGCTTCTTCCTCCTGTTTCTTTCCTCCTCCTTCTTTTTCCTGTGTCTTCCCTGTCCTACATCACATGATATGGTGTTTTGAGCTTGATTACAACCTTCATTTAATTCAGAGGGATTTCTGTGTCTTTTCTCGTAGAAAATTATTGGAATTCACAAATAATGCTCACTTTCTATTATTAGTGGGGCCCTTTTTGAGTCATATTATTATCTCATTAAAATGAAAAATATGATCGTTATCCATCACATCAATATTTAAATTCAAATTTTCTATCTCTTGTGTGGATTCCAAAAACAGATATATTTTTCATTCTCATTCTTCAATGATTTGGCTCAAAACAGTTTATTTTATGGCATATAAGTATAGGTTATAGTACGGGTGGTGAACCGTTTGATTCGATTCAGAATGGACTAATTGGTTCGGTTGGGTAACGTAACTAGTTCTGGTTCCGTGTATAGAGGACTAAATGCCTTCTGATATGGTCCTTGCTTTTAACCACATAATCAAACTTTGATTAATGATTCTAAATTATTTTCTATGTTCACTTTTTAATTAAATTAACATTTAAATTAATCGTATAAATTTGCACGAGTTAATATATATTTTGAATAAAACATGAAAGTCAGACAAGAAAACAATTTAGGATTCACAAGTTTTTATTTATTTTATTTTTTTAAAGTATGAAAGGAATTGAACTGAAGTAGAACTAATTGATTCTAGACCAATTCCGATCCATCGAGGTGCATGATCGTTGCGTCCGCTTCTTTCGAAATTTGATCGAACTGGACCATCCCAAATAGCAATAAAGTTTGCCTCTTTTTTCTACTTCATTCTTGGTCTGATCTCCATTTTCTAAATTTTATTTTTTTTTTCAAATTTATTTTCAGCTATACGTTTTAATTTTATTATACTCATAACTTTTATCAAATTTTCAACAGTACATTTCAACAAATTTTATCAAAATATACTAAAAGATTGGTTTTTTAACTAAACCAAATGTGGGCTTAATCTTTTTACGAGAAAAATAACTATAAAAATTTTAAAAGGCTACATAGCCAGCGGTTTTTAAGTTTTCGTATTGGAAAAAAGGATAAACCAAACATGGAAATAATAAACACAAGGATTTGAATTCTAGTCTTCTTGTTTTTGTTCTTTTTCCTTTTTATGAACTGTATCAAAAGAGTAATCAATCAATATTTCGTAGGAGACAAAGAGGAAAAAATGGACAATTTATTGAAATTTTAAACCGTTCAATTGAAGATACAGAGTAAAAATGACTCTTTACAATCAGAAATTATCGAGCATATATTCCAAACCGCTTATGCAACAAGTCCGGTGAAGAATCATCTTCAGTTGCATTCATCGCTTCACTACACACCTTTACTTGTGTCTTGTAAAGTATGCAACAAACCTTTTCTTTAGCAAATACCATCGTCCCTTTTATTAGTTTCCATCTTCCGCTATCAAAATAACTGTCATGCCCAGCTTCATCAAAGGCATGTGTAGATAGCAAGTTTAAGTGCATCTCTGGAACATGTTGCACATTCTTTAATGTTAAGTTGCATCTAATATCTATCTAAAGACAAATGTCACCAATTCCCACAATGCGGTAAAATTGTCATTACCCATCTTCCAAAGTTACTTAATTTGTATAAAGTGAAGAGCTCTCGTCTTGGAGTAACATGGTAAGAAGCTGTTGAGTAAATAACTCACTCGACAAAAGGATCTGCAACATGACAACACTATTCATCTTCAATAGAAAAAACTGCTACTATTACTTCCTCATCTGAAGCTCTAATTGTATGAGTGATAGTGCTAAGCTAAACAGTATGAGTGATCATCATATATCTCAAGAAACGGATGCACATAGCATTTGGGAAAAACTAGAGGGTCTCTATGAATAGTGTTGTCATGTTGCGGATCTGTTTGTCCAGTGGGTTATTGACTCAATAGCTTCTTACCATGTTACTCCAAGGCGAGAGCTCTTCACTTCATACAAATTAAGTAACTTTGGAGGATGGGTAATGACAATTTTTCTGCATTGTGGGAATTGGTGACATTTGTCTTTAGACAAATATTGGATGCAACTTGAAATTAAAGAATGTGCGACTTGTTCCAGAGGTGCACCTAAACTTGCTATCTACACATGCCTTTGATGAATTAGGGTACAACAGTTATTTTGGCAGCGGAAGATGGAAACTAATAAAAAGGTTGATGGTATTTGCTAGAGAAAAGGTTTGTTGCACAGTTTACAAGACACAAGTCAAGGTGTGTTTTGAAGCGATGAATGAAACTGAAAATGATTCTTCACCGAACTTGTGGGATAAGCGGCTGGCTCATATGAGCGAGAAAGAATTGCAAATTTTGGTAAGGAAGCCCCTCATTCCTCTTACCAAAGGTACATCACTAAATTCATGTGATTATTGTTTACTTGGTAAACAACATACAGTTTTCTTTCAGAAGTCCTTTAGTACAAAGTTTAATATTTTAGATTTGGTTTATTCTGATGTTTGTGGTCCTATGGAAGTGGAGTCCTTAGGTGATAATAAGTATATTCTTACTTTTAATAATGATACTTCACGAAAGTTGTGGGTGTTTTGTTTAGGACCAAAAGATCAGATTTTTCAGCACTTTAAGAAGTTTCATGCCATAGTGGAATGGGAAAGCAGAAAGGTTTTGAAGTGTCTTTGAACTGACAACGGAGGGGTATACACGTCTACAACATTTGAATATTACAATGCAGAGCATGGTATTAGACGTGAGAAGACAGTTCTTAGTACCCCCACAACACAACGGCGTGGCAGAGAGAATGAACCGTACCATTGTGGAAAAGGTTATAAGCATGTTGAGGATGGCTGGGTTACCTAAGTCATTTTGGGTGAAACTGTTTGTACGATGTGCTACCTAATCAATCGATCTCCATCAGTTCCTTTGCATTTTGAGATTCCAAAAAAGGTATGGACAAGAAATGATGTTTCTTATTCTCACTTCAAAGTTTTTGGGTGCAAAGCATTTGCACATGTGCCTAAAGAACAACAGTTGAAAGTAGATGATAAAGTTAGTNTCCATCAGTTCCTTTGCATTTTGAGATTCCAAAAAAGGTATGGACAAGAAATGATGTTTCTTATTCTCACTTCAAAGTTTTTGGGTGCAAAGCATTTGCACATGTGCCTAAAGAACAACAGTTGAAAGTAGATGATAAAGTTAGTGCTTACATTTTTGTTGGCTACAAAGATGTAGAATTTGGCTATATACTATGGGATCCAGAATAAAATAAAATAAAATAATCAGACTCAGAGATGTGATTTTTCATGAAAATTAGAAGTAAGTACATTTCGAGAAATCTGGGAATCAAAGATGTATTGTTGAGGGTGTCCATAATCTTATAACTGTCTTTTTACTTCCAGACAGTGACACTTAAGGTGTAGAGACTCACATTGACAGTTATGTCGATGAGCTAACATGGGTTGATGAGGATGATCTAGAGGGTGTTGAGTAGGAGGAGCAACCTACTATGTTAGAACTTCACGTTAGAAGATCTACCATGGAGCATCATCCACAACCAGCACCCTGTATCAGATTATGTGTTGGTTACTAATGAGGTGGAGTCAAAATGCTCCCATGATTTACAATCTCAGAAGGATAAACAAAGCAAGGTGAATGCTATGCAGGAAATGATGAATTCTTTGCAGAAGAATAACACTTATGAGCTAACAGAGCTTCCTAAAGGCAAAAAGATATTGCAAAATAAATGGGTGTTCAAGTTGAAGAAAGATGGTGAAAAGTTAGTGAAGTATAAAACTTGATTGGCGGTGAAGGGCTTTGGTCATAAGAAATGGATTGACTTCGATGAGATATTCTCTCTGTTGTCAAATTGACTTCCGTTCGAGTGGTTTTGGGTTTAGTAGCTAGTTTGGATCTTGAGTTTGAACAGTTAGATGTGAAGACCGC
>CAIGRQ010110190.1:0-18440 GCA_903798375.1 Fraxinus sp. D2006-0159 | reverse complement strand
TTCTTCCTTTTTTTTTTTTTTTCCCTAACGTGCCCTAACGCGATGTACTGATTGTGCTCCCTCTTCTAACACGATCTATTCATATTCTTTAGTACGACGATCATTGTTTTCAGAGAATGAAGTCTTGAGTAGCGATTTTTTGAAAAATGCATAATTAAAAATTATAGAAAAATTTTAGATTTACGTATAAAATATTTTATTGTGTAAATGTGTAGTTAAAAATGAGTATGAAAATTAAAGAATTCTGAAATAATGCCTGACAAACAGGGGCTAAGCATACGCTAGACCATTTTACCGACTTAACATATTATTCTCTTAATTTATTCTCAATTATTGTCCTTCCAAATATTTCTGTTTTCCATATAGGATGTTTTTTCACTAATAAAAGGTCAAATAAACAAGAAGTCAATTACCTTAATTACAATAAAACATTCGGAAAAACTAAGATTAATTATGCCAACATTTGTATATGCTGAAACATGTAAAATTATGTTCACTGCAAAGATGAAACAACAGAAAAATAGAACTGCAACAAAAACTCAACAATCCATTAAGTAATTTCTGCAGTTGAAATGTTAATTCCACGCTAAACCAGATGTCAGATTACCAAATTATACAGATTTTAACGCTCAAACTGTTGATACAACATTACTCCATGCCAGAATGGAGGGGATTTCAGCTAGCTGGTTCAAATCGACAGACACAATCGTATATATTTCCTTTGATAAGCTTTTTTGCGAGTCGCTGATTCTTCACCATAGCAAGCTGCAAGATCAAATTGTTCATCGAATTAATTAAAAGATCCAGCCAAAATGAGATTTCGACAATATAATAACCAACAATCCTGAAATTAGGAGTTCTTGAAAATAAGTAGAATTAAAGTCACATGGCAGGAAACATCTGTTTTTAACGATCAATGACAAGGCTTTTCACTTAAATTTCTCGTGAGGATTATTTCCTCAGTGGATTCATCGAATAAATGCAAATGCATGTTAATAAACCCTTCTATAGCAAGAATGCAGAGATAACCGGGAAACAGTAACAAACTGACCTTCAGAGCATCACATTTGAACCGCGCATTGAAGTTTGTATGCAAAGCTCGTCCCATTCCTTCCAAAATAACCTGCACAAGACAAAGTCACGGCATAGCATTGAATGTTATGTTTAATGCTTTACATAATACTATATGCACCTATAAAATGTTTATCAAGACGAATCAATCAAACTCGTCATAGCATTTAGAGGAGATGTTCCAATATAACTTTATAACAAAAAAAAAAAAAAAAGCATGCATTACCAAATCAGCATCTTTGGCAGCAGCAGCCAATTCTGAACTGACTTGTCTCAAGTCTATGCATGGACTCCCACACCCATTTTCAACAACCATCAGGGGAACTGATGATGAGCTTTCCTTTGAAGAATCTTGGATATTGATCATGGCATCCACAAGTAGGCCTCCAGCTTCAGCTGCTCCCCGAAGAATGTCACAGTGCTGTATAACACACAATTCTTGCAAAATTTCATTTTATACTGTCTAATTTTGAAGAATCGACTAAAAAGGTATTTCTAAATTATCGAAGTCTAGTATATATATTCACATTAAAAAGCAGAATAGGCAGATAATGGAAAGAAGGCATCTCCAATGCTATCCCAAAGGTAAGAGGATTTCAAAGACTCCTTTATTAATTGCTTTATCTTTCCATAATGGCACAAAAACGGGTGAAAGAGTTGTCCAGGATTTAATTTCAACGAACGACAGTTATTGGCAGATCCTTGTGCACAAGAGTACTAATTAAAGAATTAAGTAGTTAATTACTCATGTTATAGTGAAGTTTCACACTGTAACTGTTTACCAAACTTTATTTGCTACAAAGTGATCACTAAAGTTTGCTTGTATTTCAGCTCAGTTAGAATCTCTCAGTTTTTCTAATGGAATGTCCTACATGGAAAATAATGTTCTGCCATGGCATCATCAATATGGAGAACTTAATATTGAACTTTCCATTAGAAAAGCTAATGGATTATTACTCAGTGATCTACTGAAATAAAAAGTAAATTTCAGCAATAACTTCGGAAAAATAAAGTCCAGTGACTGATATGAAATGGCAGTTTAAGTAGAGTGACTATCAATGTTTTTTTGTTTTTTTTTTAACCCAAGAGTAGACAGACCTTAGCAGCCTCAGCAACAATATCAGGCACCTCCATAGCAGTAACATCATTTAGTGCAGGAAGGGAGTTGGCAACCAGCACAACCTGCAAAGACAATTTCATCAGTTTTCATTTAGTGTCATGCACAAGTATTATATGAGCTACCAAAAGAGTATCCAAGAATTTCAACCAAAAAAAAAAAAACTATAAATGGAACTTTATTAGAGATTTGAAGCTTCAAAAAAAGAAATACAGTCCAAAATGCGCCTCCTCTATTTAACTTTAAGACCACTTACCATATATTCTTTGCAAAATACAATCATTTTGGAGCATGAGCCGCCAATTTTTCTCTTGTTAAGAGAGCATCTAACTAATGCATCCTCAGAACTAACAAAAGAGAAATCGAGAAGGTGGTATAGTGGAAAAGAATTTCTAAATTTGGAGGCAATTACAAATTCATCATCATAATTGAACTATTTGGTCCAGATTTCAGAAGAACCAACGTACTTCAGTTCCACGTCGCAGAAGTTCCCTTGCAAGCGGAAGCATTCCTAGTACAATATCAGCACCTGAGTTGTCCACAAAAAGCAAAGCTCTTTTATGAGGCTCAGGCTTCTTTTCACCAGAGCCAAACATTCTTTCTTTGAAAATGTCAAAATCATCCACCTGAAATTGGATAAACAAAACCCAATAACTTGTAATTATCATTATCGAATATTTTCTACCAAGAAATTCTAATGTGGATGTAAAACTAAGCCACATGATAGTGTGCCACACCCACCCGCCAAGGTCTTTGCATTTTGTTGCGACTCATTCTGTATATTTCAATAATTGTTCCCTTGTGGTAGAGATCAACGCATGCACGGGATCCCCAGTCAAAGATGTTTGCAGCAAGTACCCCTTCGATTAATGTAAGCATTCTTGCTTCCTGAAAGAAAGAATATGCTGTCAAATCTCTGGGAAAAGATGGCAAATTTCCAGAAAGATGAAGATGGAAAGGTTTATTTGAAGACTTCAGTGTCAAACATTACTCAAACTATAACTGAAATGAACTGCTAACTAGCACAGGGATGATTCAACACCTTTTTCTTTTGCATTTATCATTGAATTTTACCCCTCTTATTATATCAGTGAATTTGCTGAAATTACTAAATTTTAGATTTCACAAGGCCATGACTCTAATATGTACAAGGTTATCATACCAATCAAGTTAAATCACTTCTTCAACGAAGGGAGGATCGAAGCATAGGTAATTAATTATACATACCTCAGTCATACTGTCAAGTTCCTTTAAAAGATCAGGTAGAACTGCAAGTGATGCTTCATTTTCCCTATTATACATGATAAAAGGAATTACTTTTGTTTATATTTCCAGTCAAGAGCAAATCAAGTCTCAGTCAATCTAAATGACAGCAAGAATAACGTCATAGCTATATCATACCAATTTAAACAGCCTCCATTTGTGACTTGGAGAAAAAAAAAAAAATTATTGCAACAAAATGAGTCTTTGCTATAAATTGGATATATGCCAAGTCACATTCCAGATAATGATGCTTATGCTTGACGGAATACCATCAGCAGTTTTGGCTCTAATTTCATAGCATATTTCAAAATAATTTGAACAAAGGTTGGCAGGACAGAACATTCCAAGCAAAGCATACCTTTGCTTTATGCTCCTATAAGCATCGATAAAGTGGAATTCCCTCAAGCACTCTTCTCTTAACTCCAAAAGGTTGGCCAGCCCCAATTTTCCATATGCTGCAGGCTCCTCCATTAACCTTGTGAGACACAACAGAAGTTTTAATAAGAAAAGCAAACAGTAAGAACTTCGCTGTGAATTGATTTCTTATATTTGGAGATTGACCGCCATAACAGAAAGGGGGGAGAAATTAACTTGACAGAAAAGAAGTAATACAAGCACTAACAAGCATAGGGTTTAAGGTTCATTCATTCAAATCAGAAGCAGACATGGAAGGAAAACAGACTCAGTTATTAATAGCTTGGCTCGCGAGTTTGATGTGAAACTTTAAGATGTGTAAGCCAAATTAAAAAGAATTGTTTATTTAACAAGAGTCACTTCAGAGAACCTGGTCATGTTCAGAATTGCCAACGGGTGTAATGTCCCAATAGTGAAGTGTTTTGAAACATTATTCTTAGATTTCAGTTCAGATACATTACAGTAACAGCAGAGCCCAGTGTTTACTGAAGGTGATCTCATGCAAATCAGCCTTGCTGAACAGATTATCATTCACCTTGTCCAAAAGGGGACCGTTCCAAAATCATTAAGCATTAAGACAGAAGGTTATGTTCCAAAACCAGGCTGATTATCATTTTTTCCCCTACTCTTTTGTTGAGAGAACGGGGAGGGGGGTTTGTATTTCTCAGAACACTGACTATCTGGTGAATAAAGGTTGTAAAATGCATTCATATAGGTTGCTTGGTCAATGTCGAGGAAGCAAAACCAAAGAAAATATAAGAGCAGCTAAGCATAACTGTTACCTCACATTAGAAAAATAAAACACTAGAGTATTTTACTTTGTCAAACTAGTTAGCACTATTCATGGTTAAATTGCTCCAATTTTTTTATTTTTTTGTAATAATCAAATTCTTATCTTAGTCCTCATTCGATTTTGATTTTTGAGAAGTGATTTTTGCGAAAAGTGATTACTTTGGAGAATGTGTGCTTAAAAAGTAAATAACAGTTACGGATTCACACGTAAAATTATTTTATTGAGATAATGTGCGGTTGAAAATGAGTTAGATGAAAATTGATTTTGAAGAATTCAAAATCAAACAAGGTTTTAGTTTCTACAGAAAATCTTCTAAAATGCAATCTCTTTCTTATTTTATTGAGATAATGTGCGGTTGAAAATGAGTTAGATGAAAATTGATTTTGAAGAATTCAAAATCAAACAAGGTTTTAGTTTCTACAGAAAATCTTCTAAAATGCAATCTCTTTCTGTGTAAACAAAAAAGGAAGATTAGCGTTCAAAAAGTCAACACCTCGCCAAGTGCGCAGAGAATGCACGAGCAAATGCATCACCCCTTCTCTTAGCATCATCAGTACCACCTTCACTTGCCACAGCCTGCAGAACTCAAAACAAGATCGCACAATCATATACTCAAGACATTATTGGCACATTATTGAAAATAAAATATCGAAAAGATCAAGAATCTGAATCACTAGAAGAACGAAAACTTGATTGCCGAATACAAATGTAGCCACCAAAAGTAATTTTCTAATTAGTTAAATGTTTTCAACTGAACATTTTTGCAGGGGAACCCAGAACGAGAAGAAAGATAATGCCAAAGTTAAATTCAAATCTCAATTGAACCATGAGGGATAGCTCAATTGGTTAGGTCTTGGGTTTGCTCTCCAATGGTCATCAGTTCGAGTCCCCTCAGGCCACTGAGGTGAGAAACGGCTGTAAACTTCAGGGCCCCGTGGGATTAGTCGAGGTGCGCGCAAGCTGGCCCGGACATCCACGGTTATCAAAAAAAAAAATAAATATTAGCTATATATTTACTGTCTATGGGGTTTGTCCCTCAGGCCACTGAGGTGAGAAACAGTTGTAAACTTCAGGGCCCGTGGGATTAGTCGAGGTGCGCGCAAGCTGGCCCGGACATTCACGGTTATTAAAAATAAATAAAAAATTCAAATCTCAATTGAAGCATTTTACACAAGTAACTTAGATTCATGACACAAATTGTTACCTTGTTGTATACATCAATAACCAATTAAAAATAGTTGCTCCATCATGTGAACATGCAGTCTTGGAAGAACTCGTAACACAACGTAATCTACTACATTAGGAAAGTTTGAAACTTGAAAGCCAATTTGTTCAAGACTTATTTCAAAAATCTGATTCACAACTCTACATTACAAATGATTCCTTTGACAAGTTTATTTCTCCCTTCTTTATGGGTGGGTGTGGGGTTGGGTGGCTGGGGTCTTAGGTTAACTTCTGAAAGAATTATTACCTTATCAACGAGGTCTGACAAATGTTCTGATAGGACAGTATACCAATACCTATGGCAAATTGAAAATGCCAGATAGTTAAAAAAATGAAGTGACAAGTACTGGATAACTTCAGTAAGATAAGAAAGATTTTCATCATATATAGAGCCAATCAGTATCGTATATGACTTACTCTAGTTCACTGCGATCTGAGAGATCTATTGTGTTGGGCTCATATCTGCAATGAAGAAAGAATTACAAAAATTTCCAGGTTATTTCGAATTTGAGTCAAACTGAGTGTAGACCAACACAAAAGAATGAAACTAGAACTAACAGTGACTTTCCATTTTTTCTTTGTTTTACAACAGCAGATCAGAAGTTAGACAACCAAAAGAGGCAGTCCAATCTAAAATGAGGAAATGTAAAACATATATAGAAGGAAACTCCCAGTAAACATAATGAAACAATTTATAGTTACAGGAAAAGGTGATATATATGATCTAAGAGTACGGATAGGCAGAATAAGTTTGAAAGACTACAGTAGACATGAATCCAGTTATACATCTAAATCAGCTTACGTTTTTGGGTCTGCCAACAGTGGAAACACTTCTAAACTTGGTACAAGATGGAGAACACCAACATTTAGTTCACTTGCATCAGAACGCAAGGTATCTCCTTTGGAAGACGGAACTTCAAAGCCTCCAAGGCCAGTGGTTCCTGGAGGGGCCATTGGAACAGGAGCAGTGATTTCAGTTCCCTTCTGCACAAACTTTTCCATCCACGATATCTGCAATGATATGCATATAACATGTTAATGGTGTTGTTATAAATGCTTACTTGCAAAATACTGTGTGCCATAGAAAAATGAAAAATGAGAACAGTATTCATGAAAGTTCATGTTCAATTATATGTTTACAAAATTCTCCAACTAGTAACAACTAACAGGGCAAGTCAACTATAGTTTGTAAAGTTTTTTTTTTATTTATTTTTCCTTTTGTCATTCTATATTTCATTTATTTATATATTGTTTGGGGAGTGTTGCTTTAAGAGAAGGGCTTTGTTAATTTGGCAAGACCAAAGCAACGAACCAAGTTGTTCGCTAGAAAAGGTGCAAGCATCCACACCATCGAAGGATGTATCAATTTGATGTATGGATTTGAGCTGCTTCACTGGCTTAGCAACTGGATAAGGGGGATCATGTGTGCACAATTCCAGGATCAATTTGAGGCATACATTGGCAGGATCATTCTAACCATCAATGAGATAAGATAAAGAAAGAGGAGTTTTTGAGCTAACAAAAGGTCAGTTATCTTATTCACAAGTGAGAAGTAGGCCTGTTCTGTGTTAGCCATGTGATAGATTAGTAATAAGGTATTAAGGAAGTAATAAAACCATTATTCTGGTTTAGGGCTATAAGATTCTTAGCTTCCAGAGAGCTGCTATTTTGTTAGTTTACATTTCTTGTCATTGTTGAGATATATACCTTTGTTCAGCTTTTCACCTACACTAAAATTCTACAGTTATTCCTAAAGAATACTGCTGCTGAACAGACCTGTTTGTCGTGTAATCTTTTGCTTTCTAGATCAGAAAACAGAAAAGGATATATAACTTTCTTCTTCTTTTTTGTTAATAGCAGTAAAGGATATAGTCCTCAGAATCATCACCACAAAGTTGCATTCACTGTTTTTATCTATGAAATGAATTCAGATCAAGCAATGGTTTAGAAATTCCACTGCATGAGAAGCAAACTATATGGCCCATCCAGTTCATATTTTCCTTCCCAACTCGTGTACGATATGTGCATTACCAAGGAACATAAGAGTCTAGAAACTCAGACGAAGAACAAGTGGAAAAAATCACCCACACCCATTGACACACCCAAACCATCCAATTAATAGGGTTTGGATGCACCCAATCGTATTAATATGTGACCCAATTATACCCACCAAAAATAGTGAATATATATGGATGACTGACCCAACCATCTACACCCATTGAACTTTTGGCCTACAAAATCTCAAGCAACCAAGTAAAATATGCATTACATAATCAATAGAAAGTCACCACCAACTCAATAAGAGTTAACCGAGTTGGCTCAACTTCCATCATCCCTTACCACCTGCCATTTCCAACATCCTGCATAATGACCATGAACTACTACCACCAGCACTTCCCACCATACCTGCCACCACAAACAGCTCCTCTAGCATCATGCCCTCATCACCATCAGGCTCCTGGTTCTCCCCACCAATTTAACTCTCAACAATTTAGTAATTTACTAATAAACTCTGCACTGCAGTCATATATACAGTAACATAAAATTTGTCAAATAGGTAGATATTAAATCTGACTTACCTAATTAATAGTGTTGTTGAATTAATGGTTCATGGATGCAAGATCGATGGTGCAAAATGGTTTCCCTGCAACTTAGATGTGCTATACAACGTTGGAGAAATTAATGATCTAATGAATCATGGAGTAATTGACGGGATTGGCATTGTCGAGGGAGTGGTTGTTTAATGGTTTTTATTTTTCCTGTGAGTTTATAAATTAGGGGTTGAAGTGGAGGAATAAGTACAAAACGGCTGGTGGCAAAATATTATCCATATAGAATCGTGTATTAAGTGGGTCATACAAGTGGGCGATCCATTTAGACCATTTACCCAATGTATCAAATGATCTCAATTCTCAAGTTATATGCCTATCAAATACTCATATGCCACCAATAACAAACAAAAAAGAACCTTGCAGCCTATAAATTTGGCTCAACTAAATGAATCATATTCCGCTGCTTATAAACATACAAGATCGTTAATGCAAAGAAAATTAGAGTCAAATGAATAGCGTCCATATTAAGCCCCTGTTTGGCCCCAATTTCTTAAAATTCATTTTCCCCCTAACTCATTTCAACCACACATTTTATGGTCTCACAAGTTTTATCAAAATCTATTAAAAATATAATTTATAGCCAAACCAAACAGAGGCTAAATCTCCAGATTTTGTAATCATAATTAACACGTTATCAAATGTTAGACTTTAAATGAAACACAGTTTTGAAGCACCTCAGGTCATAATAGTGTAGGCCAAAACTTGCCTTCTCATTTAAATCTCCTAGAGGTGGACCATGGATATTTCCTCCCACATATGGTGCACCCATCGGGAACCTTTCTACTAGCTGATGAACCATAAGGTCATCTAAACCGTGCTTTTCGTAGCTCATAAATGCACCTAAAGCTCCCAGAAACCCTTCATGTCGTAAAAACATTGCCTGTGCTTCCCCTTTAGACCTAATCAAACAGTACGAGAAAAGAAGTGAAAATAACACAACATACCACTTAAATATTCATAAAAGAGGTACCAAAACCACTAGACAATTATTACAAGATAGAAAATTTCATTTTCATGACACTAAAGAAAACCAATACGACTTCCATGAGTACATTTCTAGAATTACCAAAAGTGAACTGCGAATGAGATGGTGTCCATAGTGTAGGCATGGCCTCTGATAAAAAAACCTCCAAAAAATATCCTCTTAAGTCCAAAGCGCAATGCATTTAAGTAAGATATCTACAGAAATCGAAAAAGATGTCAGGCATATAAACATACAAGGATTGCTAAAAAGTCATGCAGTTTTATCAGGAAAGTAAGTGGAGGAAGGAAGAACTAGCAAATAAATGGTAACAAAGGGTAATAAAATAGTTTTTCCAAGGATTTCCAGAGTTTGTCATTTTGTGTGTGATATTTATTATTATACTAATCACGTAAAGAAAAAAAAAAAAATCATTGACCAGAGGAAAAGAAACATAAGACACAGAAGGGTTCAAATGAATGAAGCGAATGCACCGTGAGATAAGATTTCGCAAATTGGAAATGTCATCTGACACTATAATGAAAATGATATTCACATGAATGAACAAGTGATGCGTCATCTTGGTTCTAAGGTGGTATGATGAAACTTCTATGAAACTTAAACCATGTAGGCATCAAACATTTGCAAATACAGCATAAATGTCTCTTTTTGAAGAGTATTAGCGTAAAAGGATAAATAACCACACTGGTTCTTAATTCTTTTTTTGGCTGCATACACTGGTTCTTAATTCTTTTTTTGGCTGCATACACAAGATATGGATGGGGAAACTACTTTAATTATTCAACACAAATGATGAGTATCTGAGAAATACAATAGAAGCATGTCACATACCCTGATTCTGAATTGTCAGTAAAGGAAAGTTAGATAATGCAATGGTGGTCAAAATGACAATCACGATAAAGAACATTCTAGTAATGTGATACCTAGAATGAGATTACATAGGAATTTATGACCTGTGGGAACTTATAAGAAATTTCATTTGTTTTTACAAATTATTGATAGTTGTCTGTCTCCTCTTTAATAATTAATTATATATGTTCTTTTCCCATTTCATGACCAACTATTAACTAAATTTTTTTATACACCATAGTTAAAAGAAAAAGAAGCATATATATTCATAAGGATACATGACAATGAATTAAAATTAATAGAACATCAATGTAACATACCTGGCCAATATTATAGGAAATCATTCGCAAGAGGGACAGAGATATATCTTCAGGTCTGTAATCATCGAGCTCCTTATTTTCAGATATTGCCTTGCCAAAGCTAGAGGCAATTGTTGATGCAGAGAGACCAATCTGTTATCATTCACGAAGCCAAAAACTTAATAACAAGAAGAAAAAAGTTTCAGGAAATCACGGCTTTTATAACTGTATAAATGCTGGCAGAAAGAACTAGCAAATAAATTTTATTTAAGGAAGGAAGAAAAACCAAAAGGGCAGAAAGCTATTTAGCCCCAATAGTCAAGCAAACTGCCAGAGAGGACAACCCTCTATCCTTTGCATTAGAGCCAAAGAGAAGAAACTTAATGGGAAAAAAAAAACGAGAAGTACAAAAAGGGAAAAGAATATTGTCTCTCTTCCCACCTCCCCAGGTTCTCATAATGACCAAGATAATTTCTAAAGGCAATTAATATCTAACTCCTCACGTCCAATCAACATTATCAACAGCATTAGATAATGGAAATGAATTGTAGCGGGGTATATAGTTACAACTTATTCCAAAACTAAACACTTCTAAAGTACAAGGACGAAACATGAAGGTGGAAACATATGATGCACCGACACGAACACGTGTGTCTAACACACCGACACGCGATTTTTTTAAAAAAAGTACGGACATGACACGTTGATTAAATTCTTTAAAAATTTTCATTTATATAATATAAATTTAGCCCATGTTTGGTACACATTAAAATTTTCATTATCATTCTTCTATTCATTTTCAACCACACATTCTTTAATAAAATTATATTTTCCATCACATCAATAACTTTTTCTTATTTTTCAACCATAACTCTCCATCAATCTACTATTCTAGAATACATTCTTCCAAAATAATGTGGCTCAAACACACCCTTAGTTTTATACTTGTCATTAATTTTTCTTGTTGAAATATTTTAAATGAGTACCAATTTGTTATTTAATAATAATTTTGAATTAAAAATATATAATATTTCTGACAGAAAGAAAAATAATCATGATAGAGCGTTCGAGGAATGTCAGCATACAACATAGGTGGAAACATATTATGAAAATGTCTAGATGGTTTTTGTTTTCTTTGTCAACCCCACCCCCCGGGGGGTAGGAGGAAGAAAATAGGAATGTGCTATACCTTTGAGTAATCCATTCCACCGTAAATATCGCCAACAAGCATGTCTATGGTTCTATTATCACCACGTTGGCTCAGCTCCAATAATTCATCAAAACTGATGGCGAAGAGTTAAAAGCAAAGTTTAGAAATTCAAATGCAAACAAGGAAGTCGAGGAATAGTAGAAAGTTAACCATTGCATCAAGACAACCTTTTGCATTTTGTTAACAGCTTCCCTAATCCCCAGTATGTCCCCCCACCAACATTTGTTCCACTAACTCGCTGGAATTTCCCATCTCCATCAACCTGTAACCGTTAACAGTATAGTCATGACCATAAGGTCCATAGTAATATTCAAAGAGAAAATAAATGGCGATGGAAAGGGTGTTTACACCTTTATCATACTAACACCAGATCCTATATTCACGAGAAGGTACGGAAATAAATCGTTTTGATCAATCTGCACAAACATTTTTTGACCCTCGATATGTGTGAAAGCTTCATGTCGAATTGCCTACAAAAATCAAAAGTAGCTTTCAACACTTTCGACAATAGGATGAACAAAGGAAAGAAAGAAATACACCAAAACAAAATGGCGTAAAAACACCAGTATGCAGCATAAGCAGTTAGTCAAGAAAAAGCCTCTCCGATAAACAATGACACACACATCAAATCCAATGTGTTCATCAAATTTTTCCAACTTTATACTTCAGAAGATGAAAATAAGGAAATGAGATTACCAATTCGTCGAGCATCTTTCTTGATCCATAAGACCCTTTTTAAGCAATAGCCAACAACAAATAATACTAGGTAAAAGAAAATAAGGTACATAATGCTCTCAGGAGAGAATTTCAGATTGCACCTTGAGCAAGAAATTTGCTCCAGCCACAAGACAATTCATTTCGTCCTCTTTCTCTATACTAATTCCAAGTCTTTCCTTAAAGAGATCGGCAAACTTGTACGCCCCGCCACCTGTAGCCTTCACAAAAATGTAACTAATTAATAGAGGAACATGTAGACGAGTGCAACAAATCTCAGTTAGCAAGGTAGAAATTAGCAACCAATGAACTTTGGCAGCTATTGCAGTTAATTCATAATGTTAAACAATATATAAATGATAATCGACTATAGATCAGAGATTGAGCATTGTGATCTATCATTAAAGAAAACGTCATTTCATTCAGCAGGGAGAGAAAAATGCAAGGATGGGGATAAATCATGACAAAATAGAGCTTTTGTCATAGTGTTATTATTCGCTATTCACAAAGAAGCAAACTATCCATGGCCTAATCTTCAGCAAAAAGAAAAAATGATATGATAGAATTGATGATTGGGCACGGCATTCTACTTAACAAATTTTCACATACAAAATTCAACTCCATTTACCTATGGGCAAAATTCTTCTCCATTGTCTTTTGCTTGCTTAAGAAAAAATTAATTAGAAAATGGCAAGATGCAGGTGCTGGTGGGAAGGAAATATGGCTACTTAATCCTAAAAACAGTTTCTTACAGATATAAGAACAAATTATTAGAGCAGATTTTTTCAGTAGAAACGGTGGAAAGATATACCGGTAAACATTTTACCATATTTTAAGAAGCTTTGTGCGCAACTCACAATACATGTGAAGATATACAATTCTGAATGTATAAACAGAAAGAGAAGCAAAAGTAAAAGTTTTATAAGTCAAACAATTATCTATTATTCATCATTTAAATCATTTAAATTATAAAGCAAATATAGAGTTTGCTTCCTATTGTTTTTCCTCAGATATTTAGAGAATCAATGTGAAACACACTTCAAAGTTTGAATCTTTGTCCAACCTTTTCAGATAGCTTTTAATTGCATTAAGCGATATTATGTTACCTGTTTGAGATAGTAAACAACTAATTTACCTTAATTACGGTGTTCTCAGTGCTTGGACCTTTGGATTGCCAACGTCGTGAATCCATTCCTATAATAAAATAGCACAAATACAGACAAAAAGTAACCACAAAAAGATAAAATCGTGAAAATCAATCGTTGAACTAACTCATCAAAATACACAAGAAGAATGGAACAATAGCATTTTACTAATCATTCATTATTACAAGTGGGGAATATACCACCACGATGAAGCTGCTTTGAGTAGATGAAATCCAAGCATTCTTTTATCTTGATTGTCTCAAACTTCACAAAATGCAGTCTCCCGCCAAGAATAGGGTAGCTCCTTCTATTGCCATTAGAAATACCCAATCTCGCCGTAATTGTCTTTTTTCTCTTGTCATTTATTGGTTGGTCCTCGCATCTCGAAAAATAAACCAACTTGATGAGAGATCCTACAAAATGAAATCTATTCACTTCATAAATAGTTACTAAAAAGAGAAAAAGACAGTCGTATTTCAATCAAAGCTTGAATTAAATTTCCCTCCCAGTGAAAAAATAAAATAAAATAAATAAAAAATAATAATAATAATAATAACAACAACAAAGATATCAATGGAGAGTCATATAACATATAATCTAGGAGGACACGTGATATTAAAATGAAAAAGAAAATGTAGTCAAAGTTACTCAAAATGTCAATATAATACAGTCTATTATATAAATTAATAATGCTGAGAATTCAGAAGCACTGTACCTTATTTATCGCATAAGTGGAATATCAAAGTAGAGATTTGAAAAAAAAAAAAACAAAATATTTCATCCCAAAATGAAGTCCTTGAATGATGTTTGGGGTTGACAAATGTACAATGACCCGAGTAGCAAACTTTAAATGGAATGGTTCCAAAAAACAAGAATACTTCTTTCTAAAGATTTTTTGAATATTGACTGCAAAAACAAGAAGTAACATAATTCCAAAAGGAAAGAAAAAAAGTAGTAACAAAACCAAGGAACAGAACAAAGTTCACAATCAGAAAAGCAAAAATATAAATACAGAATTCACAGTAAAGAGAATTTTTTACTTCCTAACAAACAGAACGCATGCATAAAATTCACCTCCAATATCCAAAGCCAAATGAGAAATATCATCAGACTGATTAGGCAACAGAATTGTGGGATCCCTTTCCTCAAAATTTCCTTGTATAGCAGCCCCACTGAGGTCCAGCTGCGGCCGGGAAGATGACCGGTGAATCGAACTGCCAGCCAATGGAGCCATTTCCTTTTCTTGTCCTCCTCCGCTCTCTGCAACGGTACTAGTATCTCTTTGGGTTTCTGAATTATGCTCGTCTTTTTCATCACAATTATTTATATGGCCGTCGATCCCAAAGTTGAGTTCTTGGTGGTCCTCTGTTAAGCTAGCCATTATAATTACTCTCCACACCTACTGCCTAATCCCAAATTGTTTCTTTCTTACTCGAGTCAAAAGTCCAATTTGATATTTTCTGTTGTCCTACATTCAAAGTCCCAAACCAAACACATTTCTTACACATTAATGAATGTTATACAATAAATGAATAGGAACCCAGATACTAAATTCAATAAAAATAAATAAAAATCACTATTTGTATATCCAATAAAGAAGCACTTAATCAATATATGTGCCAAAGAAGATCAAAACAAAACATACCCCACTTTAATTTTAATAAATCTAAAAAAGATAAGGAAAATCGGTAACTTTTTGAGAACTGGATTAAGGAAAAAAGTAAAGATATAGACAGCACAATCTTTTTTTAAATGAAAATAACAGGAGTAGGTAAGGGGAAACAAAAAAGAAAAAATGCAATAATAAACTCAATTATTATACAAAATTTTGGGAGATTTTTTCTTTAAAGAAACGAAAAATTATAAGGAACCCAACAAAAATGGAGGCTTTGAATGATCATTATCGGCAAAAAAGGACACAACTTTTTGCACGTGTTCATGAAATTGAATGAACCCAGATGACAAATTAGAAAAAAAGAAGGCAGAATGAAAAAATTAATAAAGAATGGAAGTGTTGAGGAAGTGTGAAATTAAACTAACTTGGTTTGTTGAGGTTGATTTTGGGAGAACACGAAACGTTGATGACGATTCTTCGCTCTTCTGAATCCTCTTTTATTCGTTCAACCGCCGCGCGTGCCTATACGTGAGGCATCGCGCGCTTGTCAGGCGGATAGTATACACTGGGCTTTCATTATAATCTTTAATTATTTTTATAATAAAAAAAGATGACAATAACGTAAGTAAGCCTTGTTTGGTAAGAATTAAAATCAAACTTGTAGTAAATTTTGATTAAAATTCATGAAATATATTATTAAAAAGTTGAATTATATAAATATATAGTTAAAATTAATTGTTGACTTTGATTAATTAATTGTTTAATATTTAAAATTAATGTTTTTGATTTCTAATCTATTTAAATTAGTAAATTTATGTCCATAAGTGACCAAATTAGAGAGTAAAATTGTCAACTCATTTAATATTTATCTTCAAATTAATAAAAATGTATGTGCGAATTTAAAATCTAAATTGACGATATTTGTCTAATGGATCCAAATTCATACATTGAAATAGGTTGTAAACTCAAAATCTTACTTATGATAGTTGAGGATCAATAATCACTCTATATGTTGAGTTGAAGACCAAAACACGAGAGTATCATCAATAGACTCTCTAAATGCAAAATACTCTTTTTTTTTTTTGCACAATCGATACTTTAAAATAGAGCAAACTCACTCTATTCTTAATGACAATTGTTACATTAATAAATTACATATTTTAATATTCTACTTCTTAAACTATTCAAATCACATTTAAATTTATTGGTTAATTATCATATGAAAAATTATATTAAATAAAATATGAAGAGAATTCAACAAATATTTCTTGAGAAAAGCAAAATGTAGAATCAAGATGGAGAGTTTGTTGGAGTGTATAAAAATCTTGAACTTTTTAAATTTAAAGATGCTCTTTATAGTTAAAGATAGGGATGACAATGGTTCGGTTCAGGGTCGGTTCGGTCAAAATCATAACCGCATAACCAAATTTTTGGTCATACCATAATCATGTAAGTCGGTTCGATTCGACTTAGTTCGTATCTCGATTCGATTCAATTAATAATCACGAAAATAAATTATTTTTTTTAAGTTCAAACTTCAACCGTCAAATTGAGAAAAAAATTATGAAGAAAAGTCAATAAAAACAAAAACACAATATTTAGCAAATTTAACAAACAATATCTCAATTGAAAGTACAAACAATAGCCTAACTTCCAAATACAAAATTCAAATTTAACAAACAATATTATTAACATATGTTCTTTAAATTGATTCAAAAACATCTGTTTGACATCTTTCTAACCTCAAAGGAGACATATATCCAAATGAGCACGTAAATGACGTGTCCCATTTTTTGACTCACCGCCTAATTATTTCTTGCGTTGTTTACAAATTGCTTTGGGTACATTATTAATTCTCTGTAATTTGAAATGCTGCCACACTATAGAAGTCAATTTTCTTTTTCTAATTTTCCTCAGTCGGCTCCTCGTCATCACCTAAATCTATTATAAGTAGAATTTGCATTTACTTTACTTGGATCTTGTGAAGTACCCAATGTACTTGATGCATCCTCTCGAATGTCAGTAGTGGTATCTTCAACTTCAACTGAAACACTTCCAACTGAAGCGGGAGAAGTCGGAACACAAGACGACAACCCATGGCAAGACATCTGATTACATGAAAAAAAAACACGTCAATTGAGGTTTCAGTCATGGTTATAGTGAAAATGCAATCAATTTGAATGTATTTTTAGTATTTTCAATCACTTTTCTAAAAGAAATATTAACTGCATAAATCACAAGACGACAACCCATGGCAAGACATCTGATTACAAGAAAAAAAAACACGTCAATTGAGGTTTCAGTCATGGTTACAGTGAAAATGCAATCAATTTGAATGTATTTATAGTATTTTCAATCACTTTTCTAAAAGAAATATTCACTATACAAATTGAAAATACCTGCTTAAAGTAGTAAAACAACAGTTTTATTAAGACACTTTTACATAAAATAAATTTCTATTCTACATTTGTAGAAAATCAAAATTCTGACCCACTAAAAAGAGATAAAGAAATCATCTTTTGTACCTACCAAATAGAGAAATGAAAGTGACAATAACTATAAAAATAAAATTTGCTTGACAAATATATGAAAAATGAAAACAAAAATAAAAATAAAAAAAATTCTTCCCTGCTAGATTGGTAAATTACCAAGCTCTCGCAAACAATATAACCAAAATATATGTTAGATTCTGGAATTTCATTAATAACATCAGCAAAAAAGCACATTAATTCTGTAACCAAATTAATAATCTGACTCTCTATTTCTTATGAACATGGAGAAACTGAAGAACGCATAAACTAGCAAGCAAAATAGACTAAAAATCACATTTTCCAGACCATGCATCATATATTTAAATAATATGATAATGAAAATGCAATCAAGTATAATATATCTGTGTTTTGTTGAATTGTATAGAGAAGATGATTTGAAGTCAATGGATGCATAACAACTCATGGAGTGTGCTCATAAGATGGTAGACTTCGTTGCTGATTACTACAATTTGAAGGTGCGGTACATGCAGCAGAGCGAGGGTTGATTTGATTTAGGTCATTGATTGAGTGAACGAGTGTTTTGTAAGTTTAGTTTCCAATTTTCAATTTAAAGTGTAGGGTTAGAGTTAGGTTACTGAGT